>SRLM01001546.1:115633-126921 GCA_015708895.1 Populus ilicifolia | reverse complement strand
TGCGAGTTAAAACAAGCCGATCATAAAAAGCGGTCAAGCATTAACACCTAGAGATAGACAAATGATTGAATTGATGTACAATGGAACTTTTGAAGATAAAGACCCTAATGAAGTGATAAAGTACTTGGACTTGTTAGCTGAAAATGCTCAAAATTAGAACAATATAGGCACTTATGAGGCACTAGGTAAAAATCAACGTCATATATCCAGCAGAAGTATGTACAACTTTAGGGAAGATCATGACTTCCAAGCCACGTTTGCATCTTTAGTTAGAAATGTTGAGGCACTAGAATTAAAAAAGAGTGGTCAATTAAAATATATTCAAGACATTATGTGTGAAATCTATGAAATAAATGAACACTCAATCAATGATTGTCCAACTTTGTCTTTTTTAAGAAATGTCTTGATGAACAAGCTCATGTTTTAAACAGTTTTCAAAGGCCTATTCATAACCCATACACACAAATATACAATCTTGGTTAGAGAAATCACCTAAATTTCAGTTAGAAGAGTGATAACAATAATGCACAAACTTCATAACCACCATTTTAACCATATTATAATTTTTAAAATTCTCATGGATATGCACCTTCATATATTCCACCTCTTAGAAGAACTATTGAGGAAACATTGCATACATTCATTAAAAAGTAAGGGATAATCAATACTCAACTTGCTTAAAGCATAACAAATTAAAAAAAAACTCTTGCAAAATTGACATTTGCTTTAGTTTCCAAGAGAAAGGCAAGTTTTCATCGCAACCATAACAAAATTCCAAGGGGCAATACAATGCAAATACAAGTAGTTCCAAAAGCCAACACATGGATCAAGAAAAATCAGTCACTACTCTTTGCAATGATAAGGCTATTGAAAAACCCACACTTGAACCTTGTAAGAAAGATGATGAGTCAATCTTTAAGGGTAAGGAAGAGGTTAAATCTGAAAATTGCAAAGAAAAGACTGATTCCTCGCTAGTACTTCTATTTCCTCATATCATGACCAAACAAAGAAAAGTCAATCATAACTCTAAAATCTTTGAAACTTTCAAATAGGTAAGGATCAATACACCTTTGTTGGATACTAGTAAACAGGTTTCTTTCTATGCTAAACTTGTTCTCTTTGTATTTTTGTAATGCTTAAGTTTTGCTTTGATTAATATCTTGTTTATGCCTTTCATTTTATTTACTTAGTTAACTTTATCTTATTAATGTTCTTATTTTGTTTATTTATTTTTATTTCTTTCATTATGTTTAGCTAAGTTTATAATGTAAAGGTGAAAAGATTACACTAATGGTGTAAAAATAAGTATAGTGTAAACTCAATATAGACTTTAATGTTTGATACTAACATGTTTTGTATTTTTTATCTTATGCACTCTTTAATACTTTGTTTGTTAAATGACTAATCTAGATTTATATTGTATAACACTTGGAACAACAAATGCTTGGTACTTTCATAACACAACCTGTATGGTATAACCGACACCTATGCTATAAAAAGAACTTGATTTGTTGTTAATATAAGTTATAATCATGAATGCCTGATAACATTTACAAGTATTAGAATTATTCAAATAAGACAACTAATGTAATCATGATAACAATTTATAAACTGATAGGAACCTTCTTTGTATGCGGTTTCCATTTGAGTAACAAGAGTTTATACTATATTTGTTTGAAATACCATTAGTGGATCCTCTAACCTTGACATTTGTTATTATCATTGTTTAATCCTTACATTAAATTTCATTTTAAAGTTCTCATCTTCTTCTTTTTCTTCTTTTTTTTATTATTATTGTTGTTGTTATGTTATTGTTAAATATAATTTATACAATTAACCTTCTTGTGGTACGCTGGTCTTGCCGGGTTATTTATTACTTCGACACTCCTGCACTTGAGAGAAGACACCAATCTTTTAGTCATGTCACCTGACAATAAGATAATTAATGTAATTAAATTTTATCATTCTAAAGTATATGAAAGTCATTTCTTGTAAAAAAAGACAGTTATAAAAATCTTTCAAAATGGATTTTATTAGCCCATCATGTTTAAAGACACACATGCATTCTGCAAAGTTTGTGTAAATTGTCAAAACTTAGGATTTATTTCAAAACATAAGGAATCTTTGGATAAACTTTTATTGAATTTTAAGACATATCCTGGTAGAGATATGTATTGTGCATCTCATGATTTATGACCCCATTTCCATAAAGAACGTGTTCGACATAGTCTTGGAAATCTAACTAAAAAAAATCTTGTTTGCCAGTTTTTTTAAAAACTAGATAGGAAGCCCATCCCTGACCCATAGAGGGCATTTAAACCATTCTTTGACATAAAACTAAAAAAAAGTGTGAGCCACAATCACAACTATGATTTTAGTCTTAGTTTGTAAAAAATTATGCTTTTTGGTTTTATTAGTAGAGCATAGTATTTGTGTTTTGTTATTTCTTATATTTGTTTAAGTGTGTTTTAGGTTTGTCCGTGTTAGTTATTTTAGGTGATGTCTTCTATACTCTATCTTTCTACTTTAGGATATTGAGGACATTGTCTCATTTTGATTGGGGGGAGAGGGTAGTAATTGATTAAAAAAATTAACTAACTGTGTTTTGTATTTCATAAAGCATGTATAAAATTATTGTTACAAGGATGGTAGAGTAAATGAGCTCTTTTGTTAAAGTGACTCTTGAGACGCATCTTAGTAACCATTATTAACAAGGTCTATCATAATACTTTTTGAAATATTCAAATTTACAAACTCTTGCATTGTAATCACTTAATTTTATTCATATACTTATTTAACATGTATTCTTAAACCTTAATTTTCACACACACACTTTAACATATAATTATGGGTTGCATATTGGATTATTACATTATTTATGTTTTTTTTTTGTTAAAAGTAACAACTAAGGAAAAATGATAGTATATAATTTGAAAAAAACAAAACAAAAAAATAAAAAAAAGAGCAAGAAAAAAAATGATGATAATAAAAATATAAAAAAGTTTGGTTTCGTAGCCTTCCTACTTTAAGCACTTAAGCCCGAAGGGGTGTTTTAACATCTAATACCCTAAAGTCAACTAACTTAGGAGCTATTGGCCTAATGCTTGTTACATGGATTAAGGAGAAAAGTTTAAAGCAATCAAACATTTCACTATCTACGTATCATTATCTACAACCCGAGTTACTAAACTCATAGGGGTGTCTCAACACCTAATGCCCTAATACCAACTAGTCTAAGAGTCATTAGCCGAAAGCTCGTTATATGGGTTAAAGGTGCATTATGTTTTAAGTTACATGTATATATATATATATATATAAAATCCAAAACCGAAAAAGTAAACTTTAAACATTAGAACAAAAATTTTATTCTCTTCCAAGTAAAGTCTTATAACTATGTGTTGATATATTAAGCACAAAAAAAGGTTTATTAATATCTTATTTAAGAGGTATTGAGCAGATATATAAATTTAATGATAGTTTGTTTATCTGAATAGATTAATGGAAGTTGAATGATTAATACCTTGCTTTGTGGAATTTGAAAATTATTTTTCTATTTTAATACTTTAATTACTAGAGACTAGTAATAAGCTAGTTGGGAGGTGTGACTAGTACTTAAAAGTGTATTTTTATTAAGGTTTTATATTGTCATTTTGCACTTGAAGTATTAATAACTCCTTAACTAAAGCATATTTTATAATAACATATCTAATAATATAAGATACCTTTAATTTGTGGTAAATGTTTATTTTAAAAGCAAGCCTATCACATAAATAAAAGAATTGATTGATGAGTTTAAGAACTAAAATTAAAAGGATAAAAAGATTGCCAAACTTAGAAGATGTTGGTGAAGTCTAAACCGGAACAATGTTTGGTAATTGGGTCATATCTAGACTGTAGATCTTGGATTTAGGTCTATGTTATATGGATGGAAAGGTAAGATATAGGCCTACAACTTTCATGGGAGCCGAGAATTGAAAAGATCATTTTCAAGTCCAAATTTTAGCAACAACAAAGAAGTCTGAATCTATTCTGCAGCCTTAACATTGTTCAGTACTTAGCCTATATTTAGAGTTCTAGAAGTCCAAATACCTCAATTTGTTTTTTCTGGAAAGCTGAGATAATTTCCTAGAACTTTCATGTTTCAAGTGGTTCGAATTCTAACATTATCAATGATGTTTTGGGCAGACAAAAAAAAATAAGGATTATCACCAAGTCAAGAGTTGACCACCCACTCATTATTTAGTCATCAAATAAATAGTTTCTAATTTTAGCATATAAAAATAGGTATTTTCCATATATTTAGGCATCTTAGTTTCCAGATCAAGATCATGCTCTTGCTTTCTCTCTTTGTATTTTTATAATGCTTAAGTTTTGCTTTCATTAATATCTTGTTTGTGTCTTTCATTTTCTTTTTCATTACTTAGTTAACTTTTATCTTATTTATGTTCTTATTTTGTTTATTTATGTTTCTATTCTTTAGCTAAGTTTATCATGTCAAGGTGAAAAGATTACAGTAATAGTGTAAGAATAAGTATAATGTAAACTTAATATGGACTTTTATGTTTGATACTAACATGTTTTGTATGTGTTATCTTGTTCACTTTTTAATGCTTTGCTTGTTAAATGACTAATCTATACTTATGTTGTATAAAACTTAATACAACAAATATTTAGCACTTTCATAGCTCAACCGTATAGTAAATAGGTTCCTTCTTATGCTAAAATTTTAAAAAATATGTGCACTATGAAGAGAAAAAATGATTTGTTGTTAACATAAGTTATAATCATAAATGCTTGACAACATTTACATGTATTAGGATTATTTGAATAAAATAACTAATGTAATCATGTTAACAATTTATAATCTGATTAAAACCTCTTTTTGCATGTGGTTTCCAATTGAATAATAAGAGTTTATACTATACTTATTTGACATACCATTAATGGATCCTCTATCCTTGACATTTGTTGTTATCATTGTTTAATCCTTATGTTAATCTTTCATCTCAAAGTTCTCATCAACTTCTTCTTCTTCTTCTTCTTCTTCTTCTTCTTCTTTACTACTCCTCCTCCTCCTCCTACTACTACTGTTACTAGTGTTGTTGTTATTGTTGTTGTCGTATTATTACTATCTATAATTTATATAATTAACCTCCATGTGGTTTGACTCAAGCCTTGCCGGGTTATTTATTACTTCGACACTCCTACACTTGGGAGAAGACATCATTCTTTTGGTTGTGTTATGGTATATAACATAAATCTAGATTAACCAATTAACAAATAAAATATTAAAATCAAACAAGATAACATATACAAAACATGTTAATATGAAATATTAAAGTTCATGTTGAGTTTACACTATACTTATTCTTACACCATTAGTGTAACTTTTTCACCTTTAGATAATAAACTCAACTAAGCATAATGAGAGAAACGAAACATAAATGAACAAGATAAAAACATAAATAAGATATCAGTTAACTAAGTAAAGAAAAAAATATAAAAAACATAAAACAAGATATTAATGAAAGCAAAACTTAAATATTACAAAAATATAAAGAAGAAAAAGCAAGAATATGATCTTGATCTGAAAATCGAGATGCCTAAATACATGGTAAATACCTCCTTTTGTAGGCTAAAATTAGAAATTATTGATTTATTGACTAATTGTTGAATTGGTGGCCAACTCTTGACTTAGTGACAATCCTTATCTTCTTGTTTGAACGAAACATCATTACTAATGACAGAATTCAAATAGATACTTATTAATACTCAAAAGTGCATTTTTATCATAGTTTTATATCATCATTTTGCACTTAAAGTATCAATAACTCCTTACTAATAATCTATCTAACAATATAAGATACCTTTAATTTGTGATAAATGTCCATTTTAAATGCAGGCTTATCACATAAATGAAAGGATTGATTGATGACTTTAAGAACTTCAATTGCAAAGGCAAAGAGATGATAAAACTTAGAAAAGAGATGTCGGTGCAATCTAAACTGGAATACTGTTCGGTAATTGGGTCATATCTAGAGCTATAGATCTCAGATTTAGGTCTACTTTATATGAATAGAAAGGTAAGACATAGGCCTACAACTTTCATATGGAGCCTAAGATCTCAAAAGGCCATTTTTAAGTTAAAATTGTTGCAACGAAGAAGCCCAAATTTGTCCTACAGCCCAAGCACTATTCAGTATTTTAGCTATATCTAAAGTTCTAGAAGTTGAAATGAGTTGAATTTCTTACACAAGAAAGCTAAGACAATTTCCTAGAACTTTCATGTTTTCAAGTGACTCTAATTTTCACGTCATCAATGATGTTTTGGGCAGACAAGAGAAGATAAGGATTGTCACCAAGTCAAGGGTTGGCCATCTACTGATTAATTAGTCATCAAATCAATAGTTCTCAATTTTGGCCTATAAAAAGAGGCATTTGCCATGCATTTAGGCATCTTGGTATTCAGATCAAGATCATGCTCTTGTTTTCTCTCTTTGTATTCTTTGTAGTGTTTACGCTTTGTTTTCATTAATATCAAGTTTATGCCTTTCATTTGCTTTCCTTTGCTTTGTTAACATTTATCTTCTTTATGTTCTTATTTTGTTTATCTATTTTTTTTTTCATTATGTCTAGCTAAGTTAATTATGTCAAGGTGAAAAGGCTACACTGATGGTATAAGAATAAGTATGGTATAAACTTAATATGGACTTTAATGTTTGATACTAACATGTTTTATATTTGTTATCTTATTCACTGTTTAATACTTTGCTTGTTAAATGACTAATCTTGATTTATATTGTATAACAATTGGTACAACAAATGCTTGGCACTTTCATAGCACATAATCTATGGTATAACCGACACCTGAGCTATGAAAGGAACTTGATTTGTTGTTAACATAAGTTATAATCATAGATGCTTGACGAGATTTACAAGTATTAGCATTAATCGAATAAGATGGCTAATGTAATCATGTTAACAGTCTATAATATGATTGGAACGTCCTTTATGTGTGGATTCCAATTGAACAATGAGAGTTCATACTATATGATTAGTACTCAAAAGTGCATTTTTATCATGGTTTTATATCATCATTTTGCACTTGAAGTATCAACAACTCCTTAACTAAAGTATGTTTATAATAATCTATCTAACAATATAAGATACCTTTAATTTGTGGTAAATGTCCATTTTAAATGCAGGCCTATCACATAAATGAAAGGATTGATTGATGACTTTAAGAACTTCAATTGCAAAGGCAAAGAGATGATAAAACTTAGAAAAGAGATGTCAGTGCAATCTAAACCGGAACACTGTTCGGTAATTGGGTCATATCTGGAGCTATAAATCTTAGATTTAGGTCCATTTTATATATATGGAAAGGTAAGACATAGGCCTACAACTTTCTTATGGAGTCCAAATTGTAGCAACAACAAAGAAACCTGAATCCGTCCTACAGCCCAAGCACTGTTTAGTATTTTGGCTATATTTGGAGTTCTAGAAGTCTAAATAAGCTGAATGTTTTACACAAGATAGCTGAGACAATTTTCTATAACTTTTATGTTTCAAGTGGCTCCAATTTTGACGTTATCAATGACGTTTTGGGTAGACAAGAGAAGATAAGGATTGTCACCAAGTCAAGAGTTGGCCACCCACTTATTAATTAGTCATCAAATCAATAGTTCCAATTTTAGCCTATAAAAGGAGGCATTTGCCATGCATTTAGGCATCTTGGTATCCAGATCAAGATCATGCTCTTGTTTTCTCTCTTTGTATTCTTTGTAGTGTTTATGCTTTGTTTTTATTAATATCAAGTTTATGCCTTTCATTTGCTTTCCTTTGCTTTTTTAACATTTATCTTATTTATGTTCTTATTTTGTTTATCTATTTTTCTTTCTTTCATTATGTCTAGCTAAGTTAATTATGTCAAGGTGAAAAGGTTACACTAATGGTATAAGAATAAGTATGGTATAAACTTAATATGGACTTTAATGTTTGATACTAACATGTTTTATATTTGTTATCTTGTTCACTTTTTAATACTTTGCTTGTTAAATGACTAACCTTGATTTATGTTGTATAACACTTGGTACAACAAATGCTTGGCACTTTCATAGCACATAATCTATAGTATAACCGACACCTGAGCTATGAAAGGAACTTGATTTGTTGTTAACATAAGTTATAATCATAGATGCTTGACGAGATTTACAAGTATTAGCATTAATCGAATAAGATGACTAATGTAATCATGTTAACAATCTATAATCTGATTGGCACCTCCTTTATGTGTGGTTTCCAATTGAATAATAAGAGTTTATATTATACTTGTTTGACATACCATTAGTGGAATCTTTAACCTTGACATTTCTTATTATCATTGTTTAATCTTTATATTAATATTTCATCTTAAAGTTCTCATCTTTTTCTTCTTCTTCTCCTTATTTTTCTTTATTATTATTACTACTACTAGTTTTATTACTATTATTATTCTTATTATTGTTGTTGTTGTTGTTGTTGTTGTTTATAATTGTTATTTATAATTTGTACAATTAACCTCCTTGTGGTTCGACCTCAGTCTTGCCGGGTTATTTATTACTTCGACACTCCTACACTTGGGAGAAGACATCAATCTTTTCATTGTGTCAAGTTTTTGGTGCCGTTGTTGGGGAGGTAAGTTTTGTATAAATTATAATTTTTAGTTTATTTTCTCTTTTTACTTTTTCTTGTATATAACTTTATTTTTTTTCCTTCTTGTTTCTTCTTCTTTTGTTTTCCTTTTCCATTTATTCTATTTCTACACGTGCATAAGAGTGTGGTCGCGTACATCAAGTGGTAGACTTTGTAGGGTTTCCTCATCATTTTTAGAAAATATGGCTGAAGAAGATAATCAATCACTTCATAATGAGAATAATGAGAATAACCGTGCTAGAGCATTTAGAGACCACATGAATCCAACAAGAATAAGTGCACCATCATGCATAGTTTTTCCTCCCGATGCATGTCATTTTAATTTTAAGCCAAACATTATTCAACTTTTACCTTCTTTTCATGGTTTAAAATTGGAAAATTCATACTTGCATTTAAGGGAATTTGAGGAGGTCTGCAACACATAATAATCTAAATTATAGCATGAACACCATCATATTAAAGCTTTTTCCTTTTTTATTAAAAGATAAAGCTAAAACATGGCTACAAAATTTGAGACCAGGATCTATTCGTGCTTGGGATGAAATGCAACAACAGTTTTTAAAGAAGTTTTTCCTATTTCATAGAACAAACTCTTTCAAAAGACAAATCACCACTTTCACTCAAAAACCAAGAGAAACATTTTACCAATATTGGGATAGGTATCGAGACTTGCTTAGTACTTGCCCTCATCATGGTTTTGAAACATGGAGACTGATTTCACATTTTTATGAAGGGTTAACACCTAAAGATAGGCAAATGGTTGAATTGATGTGCAATGGAACTTTTGAAAATAAAGACCCTAATGAAGCAATGGAGTACTTAGACTTGTTAGCTGAAAATGCTCAAAATTGGGACACTGCGGGTACTTATAAGGCACCAAGTAAAACTCAACCTCATACATCTAGTGGAGGTATGTACAGCCTTAGGGAAGATCATGACCTTCAAGCCAAGTTTGCATCNCTAGAAAAGTCGAGGCACTAGAATTGAAAAAGAGTGGTCAATTAAAATCTGTTGAAAACATTGCATGTCAAATATGTGAAACAAATAAACACTCAACCAATAACTGTCAACCTTGCCTTCTTTTAAGGAATGTCTCCATGAACAAGCTCATGCTTTAAATAGTTTTCAAAGGGCCAACTATAACCCATACCCACAAACATACAACCCTGGTTGGAGAAATCATCCAAATTTTAGCTGGAAGAGTGATGCACAAACTTCACAACCACCATTTCAAGCACACCATAATTTCCAAAATTCTTATGAATATGCACCTCCTTATGCTCCACCTTCTAGAAGAAATCTTAAGGAAACATTGCATGCATTCATTGAAAAGCAAAAGACAATTAATACTCAACTTGCTCAAAACATGACAGATTTTAAAGATACTCTTGCAAAATTAACATCTGCTCTTAGTTTCCAAGAGAAAGGTAAGTTTCCTTCTCAACCACAACAAAATCCCAAGGGGCAATACAATGCAAATGCAAGTTGTTCCGAAAGTCAATATATGGATCAAGTCAAATCAGTCACTACTCTTCGCAGTGGTAAGGTTATTGAAAAACCCTCTCTTGAAACTTTTGAGAAAGATGATGAGTTAATCTCTGAGGGTAAGGAAGAGGTTAAACTTGAATATTGCAAAGAAAAGACTAATTCTTCGCCAGCACTTCCATTTTCTAAAGCCATGACCAAACAAAAAAAAGTCAATCACAATTCTGAAATTTTTGAAACTTTCAAATAGGTAAGAATCAATATACCTTTGCTGGATGCTATTAAACATATTCCTTCCTATGCTAAATTTTTAAAAGATCTATACACTGTGAAGATGAAACTGAATGTGAAAAAGAAAGCCTTTCTAGCCGAACAAGTAAGTGATATTCTTTAGAACAATAATGCTTTGAAATATAAAGACCCTGGTTGTCCTAGAATTTCTTACTTTATTGGAGTGCATAAAATTGAAAGAGCCTTACTTGATCTTGGTGCTAGTGTGAATTTACTTCCATATTCAGTTTTTTAGAGTCTCAATCTAGGTGAGTTAAAACCAACTTCTATAACTCTTTTACTTGCCGATAGATCTATAAAAGTGCCTAGAAGAATAATTGAAGATGTGTTAGTACAAGTCGATAAATTCATTTATCTTATGGATTTTATTGTCTTGGACACATAACCTGTTGAAGTATGTAATTCATTTCCTGTTATTTTAGGACGTCCATTTCTTGCAACTTCTAACGCATTGATTAATTGTAGGAATGGACTAATGAAGCTATCATTTGAAAACATGACATTGGAAATGAATATTTTCAACATTTGCAAGCAACCTAAAGATGATAATAATTTACAAGAAGTGGACTTTACTGAAAAATTAATTCATGATCAATTTCCAACCACTTCTAGTGAAATTGAGAGTGATGAATCTAATGATTTGCAAATGATTTATTTTCAGGAAGAATCAAAGACAAGAAATTGGAGGCCACAAATTGAGGAATTGCCACCACGATCAATTAAATCCATACCTTCAAGTGTTCAACCACCCAAACCTGATTTGAAGTCGTTGCCATCAAATCTCAAATACTCATTTTTGGGAGAAAATGAAACTTTTC
>SRLM01001546.1:92616-114819 GCA_015708895.1 Populus ilicifolia | reverse complement strand
ATATCTAAGCCCTTAAGTAACCTTCTAACAAAGGATAATATTTTTGAATGGACTGAACATTGTGAAAAAGCCTTTGTTAAACTTAAAAACTTGCTTACTTGTGCTCCTGTCATTCAACCTCCTGATTGGTCATTACCTTTTGAAATAATGTGTGATGCTAGTGATTATGCCGTAGGTGCTGTTTTGGGACAAAGAAAAGATAAAAAAACCTTATGTAATTTACTATGCAAGTAAAACTTTAAATAGTGCTCAAATGAATTATACCACCACTAAAAAAGAATTACTTGTAGTAGTATTTGCATGTGAAAAATTCAGGTCTTATCTTATTGGCTCACCTATTGTTGTTTTTAGTGATCACGCAGCATTGAAATATCTTCTTTCTAAGAAAGATTCTAAGGCCAGATTGGTGCGGTGGATTTTGTTACTTCAAGAATTTGATATCACAATCAAAGATAAGAAAAGCAGCGAAAATGTTGTCGCAGATCACTTGTCAAGATTGACAACAGATTTGAAAACTGACATCACACCAATTAGTGACTACTTTCCCGATGAATCTTTACTTTCTGTCTCTATAATGCCTTGGTTTGCTAATATTGTCAATTTCCTTGTTTCAGGACAATTGCCAGCTCATTAAAGTACCCAAGATAAAAGAAAGTTCTTGAACGAAGTGAAGAACTTTTATTGGGATGATCCTTATTTATTCAAATATTGTCCTGATCAAATATTTTGAAGATGCATTCCTGACAATGAGGTAAGTAGTGTCATTAAATTTTGTCATTCTAAGGCATGTGAGGGCCATTTCCATCAAGAAAGACAACTGCAAAAATCTTACAAAGTGGATTTTATTGGCCCACCATGTTCAAAGACTCATATGCATTCTGCAAGTCTTGCCGGGTTATTTATTACTTCAACACTCCAATACTTGGGAGAAGACATCAATCTTTTCGTCGTGTCAAGTTTTTTGCGCTGTTGCTGGGGAGTTTAGTTTTGTATAAATTATAATATTTATTTTATTTTCTGTTTTCACTTTTCTTGTGTATAACTTTGTTTCTTTTTTCTTGTTTCTTCTTCTTTTATTTTCCTTTTCCATTTATTCTATTCCTACACGTGCATGAGAGTGTGGTCACGTACATCAAGTGGTAGACTTTGTAGGGTATTCTCGTTATTTTTAGAAAATATGGCTGAAGAAGATAATCAATCACTTTATAATGAGAATAATCCTGCTAAAACACTTAGAAACCACATGAATCCAATAAGAACAAGTGCACCATCATGCATAGTTTTTCCTCTTAATGCATCTCATTTTAATTTTAAGCTAGGCATTATTCAACTTTTACCTTCTTTTCATTGTTTAAAATTGGAAAATTCATACTTGCATTTAAGGGAATTTGAGGAGGTCTGTAACACATATAATAATCTAAATTGTAGCATGAACACCATCAGATTAAAGCTTTTTCCTTTTTCATTAAAAGATAAAGCTAAAACATGGCTATAAAATTTGAGACCAGGATCCATTCATGCTTGGGATGAAATGCAACAGTAATTTTCAAAGAAGTTTTTCCCATATCATAGAACAAACTCTTTCAAAAGACAAATCATCACTTTCACTCAAAAACCAGCAGAAACATTTTACCAATGTTGGGATAGGTATCGAGACTTGCTTAGTACTTGCCCTCATCATGGTTTTGGAACATGGAAATTAGTTTCACATTTTTATGAAGGGTTAAAACCTAAAGATAGACAAATGGTTGAATTGAAGTGTAATGGAACTTTTAAAGATAAAGACCCTGATGAAGCAATGGAGTGCTTAGACTTGTTAGCTAAAAATGCTCAAAATTAGGACACCGCAGGTACTTATGAGGCACCAAGTAAAACTCAACCTCATACATCTAGTAGAGGTATGTATAGCCTTAGGGAAGATCATGACCTTTGCTTGACCGCTTTTTATGATCGGCTTGTTTTAACTCGCAAGTGCACGAGTGTGCGATGTAGCAATTAACTCGGTAAGATCGAGGTCATATCCACAGAGAGCTAGATTTGGAAATTAAGCTAGGTAACAAAAAAAAACTCAAGAGAAATTAAATTAACAATAACTTGGTTGGAAATAATTGATGGATTTGTTTTCAAAGATAAAAAAGTGTAAATAGATTTTAAATGACAAGAAAAAGTAAGTCTTGGTCCAAATCAATTTTAATGGTGATGTATTGGTGATTCCTTTAAGATATATAAGATAACTCAACCTAATATCAACGATGGTGATATTAGATCGGAAGATATTACAATGAAGTTTAAAAGGATGAAGATTAATTATTGCTTAAGGATGAACAAGTATTTTCATATTAAGTAAGACATTGAATCAAGCAATCTCTATACCAAAACTAAAGTTTGTGCATAAAAATTCAAGATTATAACATTACCTAAATGGTTTCTAAAGTTTCTTTGCAATGATAAATCATTCATGAAGAAAATGAAAAGATAAACATTAAGATTCATTCATATCTTAAAGAACTCACCTCAACCACCATCATCCTTGATTTGGATCCAAGAAAGAGATTAGCCAACCATGATTATATATAAGAACACTTCAATAAACATGAAATAACTTGAATCAAACTGAAATAATAAGTTTTACAAGCTAGAAAACCGAAATCTATAAAGAAGAACACAACACAATTTCAGTAAAAATTCCGACACAAATCTGACTCTAACTTTGGACAGCAATTCGACCCTCTTAGAAGCTTTTTTTCGAGATGTCTATGAGAGACATATTTATAGGAAATTCTGTCACCTTTCCAGATCATTAAAGAACAGCTCATTTGGACACCTGAGTCAAAAGTTATGGGTAAAACACCGAAAGGTATTCTGAAAAATCAAATCAGGACAGCTTTGCAACCACTTTGGTGCACGTTTTTCTTCCTCATTTATGAGTTGTCTCCATCTTCTTTTTGACCCAAAATAATGTAAAAATATCCCCTCCAGCTTTCCATCCATGTGCTTGCCTTCTTGGATCAATGAATTACCTAAAATAAATCAATTGTTGTTGTGTGGACATGTAAGATCATGGATTGTGTTTGGGCTGATTTGAAGGTTGATTTGGGGTTGATTTAGGGCTGATTTGGCGCTGATTTTGGGCTGAATTTGAACATCAAATAAGTATACAAATGTACTTATTATTTGGGCTAAGATTGACATTGAAACCTTGAGTGTTTAATGGTTGAAGTTTGCACACAACATAAGGCAAGTTTGGGCTTGAAATAGATCATATGATATTCTTTTCTAGAATTGGAATAGAATTGATTTTTGGGACAAATTTGGAGCACTTATTTCAACCAAGATTTGCTTCAATCTTCAACTAAATGTCTCTTCAATTCTTTGTTCTCAATTCCGATGTTGAATTTCTTGAATTAATTCATTTAAGCTCCAAAAACCTATCGAAACATTAAAACAAACTTCATTACTAAAAAACACATCAATTATTATAAAAAGACCAAATAAAAACAATAAATACATATATAAAATAAGAGACTTAATGATACTTTTGATGCACAATCAACCTTCAAGCCAAGTTTTCATCTTTAGCTAGAAAAGTCGAGGCACTAGAATTGAAAAGGAGTGGTCAATTAAAATTTGTTGAAAACATTGCATGTCAAATATGTGAAACAAATAAACACTCAACCAATAATTGTCCAACCTTGCCTTCTTTTAAGGAATGTCTCCATGAACAAGCCCATGCTTGAAACAGTTTCCAAAAGGCACAAACTTGAGGAAACATTGCATGCATTCATTGAAAAGCAAGAGACAATCAATATTCAACTTGCTCAAAACATGACAGATTTTAAAGATACTCTTGCAAAATTGACATCTGCTCTTAGTTTCCAAGAGAAAGGTAAGTTTCCATCTCAACCACAACAAAATCCCAAGGGGCAATACAATGCAAATGCTAGTTCTGGAAGCTAACAACTGGATTAAGTCAAATCAGTCACTACTCTTCGCAGTGGTAAGGTTATTCAAAAACCCTCTCTTGAACCTTATGAGAAAGATGATGAGTCAATCTCATTTCCTATTGAGGCATGTAATTCATTTCCTGTTATTTTAGGACGTCCATTTCTTGCAACTTCTAATGCATTGATTAATTGTAGGAATGGACTCATGAAACTATCATTTGGAAACATGACATTGGAGATGAATATTTTCAACATTTGCAAGCAACCTGGAGATGATAATGATTTACAAGAAGTAGATCATATTGACAAATTAGTTTACGATCAACTTGAATCTACTTTAAGTAAAAATGAGTTGGATGAATCTGAATAGTTGCAAATGATTTATTCCTAGGAAGAAATCATGGATGAAAAAAGCACCGAAAATGTTGATGTGAATGTTTTGTCAACAATGACAACAAATTCAACATCTGACATCACATCAATCGATGATTACTTTCCTAACGAATCCTTACTTTCTCTTAATCTAATGCCTTGGTATGATAAAAATATCAATTTTCTTGCTTTAGGAGATTTGCTCGTTGATTGGAGTACCCAAGACAAAGAAAAGTTTTTGAACGAAGTGAAGAACTTTTATGGTGATGACCCTAACTTATTCACATATTGTTCTGATCAAATATTTCAAAGATTCATTCCCGATAATGAGGTAAGTAGTGTCATTAAACTTTGTCATTTTGAAGCATGTGGAAATTATTTCTCGTCAAATAAGACAGCTGCAAAAATCTTTCAAAATGGATTTTATTAGCCCACTATGTTCAAGGACATGCATGCATTCTGCAAAACATGTGAAAATTGTCAAAAAATTGATACTGGTTAAAAAGTTTTGTTTTATAATTCTCAACATTATGCATTCCCTAGCGAGCTAAGATTAAGATAGAGCAATCCTTTGGGGCCTGTGATATTGAGAATTCAATGAATGACAATGATTTTAAGGAAAATGGACATCGTTTGAAAGCTTACTTTGATAATTTTCCTAGTAAAAATGAATCAATTGGTTGGAATGATCTTATAGATAAAGGTTGATTATTTTACTTCTCTCACATTGTTTTTGTGTTTTTTTTAGTGATTTTTGCTAGTTTTTCTCACCCTGGTCAAATGGTGGATAACGGTACTCCATGACTTAAGTCGGTTCTTTCAGTTTCCCACAATAACTGATATTTGTATATACATTTATGCAATTCTTTGAATCTCTCTTCCAATTCTTATTTGAAAATGGACAGTATTTTCCCGCTCTGCCTCAAAATGCGATTACAAAAATTTACCGTGCTAGATGTGCAAGATTGAGATGGTTAATGAATCATGGAATTCCTGAAGATATTCGCTGGTTGATTGAAGCAAAAGTCTGATTATCAGGTGAGTCCTCTAACTCCTTCATTTCACACATGCTTGGAACAGGTAAAAGCACTTTTCCAAAGAAACGTCGTGCAAAACGACTGAAAGTGTGTCATCGATGTGCTAGATGGACTTGTAATACACAATGTCATTCTTCAGGAATGGTATCTATAAATCGTGAAGATAAAATACAATTCATTAAGGATGGCCTGAGTAAGGAGTCTTTAGATAACCTTCTATTGACTCTTGAGACGCATCCTAGTGGAGATGTGCATCGTGTAATTCATGATTTATGGCCACTATTTCATAAACAACATGATCGACTTAGTCTTGAGAATCTGACTAAAAAAGACCCTGTTTGTCAGTTTTTAAGAAAACTGGATGAGAAACCTATCCCCGACCCATAGAGGGCGTTCAAGCCGTTCTTGGACGTAGAACCAAAGGAAGATATGAGCCACAATCACAACTACCTATACATACACATGCTCTTTGTGTCTTTTGGTTTTATTATTGTGTTTTGTTATTACTTATATTTGTTTCAGTGTCTTTCAGGTTTATTTGTGTTCATTATTTCAGGTGATATCTTCTATACTCTATCTTTCCACCTTTAAACATTGAGGACAATGTCTTGTTTTAGTTGGGGGGAGAGGGTAGCGGCTAAAAAAAAAACTGTGTTTTCTATTTCATAAAGCATGTGCAAAATGGTTGTTACTATGATAGCAGAGTAAGGAGAATCTTTTATGACTCTTGAGACGCATCTTAGTAATCATTCGTCACAAGGTTTATCATAATACTTCTTGAAATATTCAGATTTACAAACTCTTGTATTGTTATCACTTAAGTCTGCTCATATACTTATTTAACATGTATTCTTAAACCTTAATTTACACACACACACTTCAACATATGATTGTGGGTTGCATATTGGATTATTACATTATTTATGTTCTTTTATTAAAGGTAACAACTATAGGAAAGGGATAGTATATAATTAAAGAAAACAAAAAAAAGAGAAAAAGAAAGAAAGAAAAATAGATAAACAAAATAAGAACATAAATAAGATAAGAGTTAACAAAGGAAAGGAAAGGAAATGAAAGGCATAAACTTGATATTAATGAAAACAAAGCATAAAGAATACAAAGAGAGAAAACAAGAGCATGATCTTGATCTGGACACCAAGATGCCTAAATGCATGACAAATGCCTCCTTTATAGGCCAAAATTGGGAACTATTGATTTGATGACTAATTGATGAGTAGATGGCCAACCCTTGACTTGGTGACAATCCTTATCTTCTTTTGTCTGCCCAAAACGTCATTGATGACGTCAAAATTAGAGCCACTTGAAAACATGAAAGTTCTAGGCAATTGTCTTAGCTTTCTTGTTTAACAAATTCAGCTCATTTCGACTTCTAGAACTCTAGATATGGCCAAAATATTGAACATTGCTCAAGCTGGAGGACAAATTCGGGCTTTTTGTTGTTACAACAATTTGGACTTGAAAATGGCCTTTTTAGATCTTGGGCTCCATATCAAAGTTGTAGGCCTATGTCTTACCTTTCCATCCATATAAAGTAAACCTAAATATGAGATCTCTAGCTCTAGATATGACCCAATTACTGAACAGTGTTCCCATTTGGATTGCACCGACATCTCTTTTCTAAGTTTGATCATCTCTTTGCCTTTGCAATTGAAGTTCTTAAAGTCATCAATCAATCCTTTCATTCATATGATAGACCTACATTTAAAATGGACATTTACCATAAATTAAAGGTATCTTACATTATTAGATAGATTATTATAAAACATACTTTAATTAAGGAGTTATTGATACTTTAAGTGCAAAATGATGATATAAAACTATGATAAAAATACACTTTTGAGTACTAATCACACCCCCCAACTAGCTTATTACTAATACCTAGTAATCAAAACATTAAAATAGAAAAATAATTTGTAAATTCCACAAAACAAGGTATTCATCATTTAACTTCCATTACTCTATCCAGATAAACAAACTCTCGTTAAATTTATATACCTGCTCAATACCTCTTAACAAGATATTCATAAACCTTTCTTTTGTGCTCAATGTATCAACACATAATTTGGAAGAAAACAAAATTTTTATTCTAATGTTTAAGATTAACTTCCTTGGGTTAGGATTATTATTTTTGTCTTCTTTTTTTTTAATATATATGCGTATAATTTAAAACACCATGCATCATTAACCCATGTAATGAGCTTTCAGCTAATGACTCCCAAACCAGTTGATTTTAGGGCATTAGGTGTTAAGACACACCTACGAGCTTAGTAACTCGGGTCGTAGATACTGATATGCAGATAGTGCAATGTTTAATTCCCTTAAGCTTTTCTCCTTAACCCATGTAACAAGCGTTGGGCCAATAGCTTCCAAGTCAGTTGACTTTAGGGTATTAGGTATTAAAACACCCCTTCGGGCTTAATTGCTTAGGTTAGGGAGGCTACGAAACCAAACTTATCTATATTTTTATTATTATCATTTTTTTCTTTTTTTCTTTTTTTTTGTTTTTTAATTATATACTATCCCTTTCCCTTAGTTGTTACCTTTAACAAAAGAACATAAATAATGTAATAATTCAATATGCAACCCACAATTATATGTTGAAGTGTGTGTGTGTAAATTAAGGTTTAAGAATACATGTTAAATAAGTATATGAGCAAACTTAAGTGATAACAATGCAATAGTTTGTAAATCTAAATATTTCAAGAAGTATTATGATAGACCTTGTTACAAATGATTACTAAAATGCGTCTCAAGAGTCATAAAAGATTCTCCTTACTCAGCCATCATAGTAACAACTATTTTGCACATGCTTTATGAAATAGAAAACACAGTTTTTTTTTAGCTACTACCCTCTCCCTCCAACTAAAACAAGATATTGTCCTCAATGTTTAAAGGTAGAAAGATAGAGTATAAAAGATATCACCTAAAATAACAAACACTTACAAACCTAAAACACACTAAAACAAATATAAGTAATAACAAAACACAATAATAAAACCAAAAGACACAAAGAGCATGTGTATGTACAGGTAATTGTGATTGTGGCTCACATATTCCCTTAATTTTCTTAAAAACTGGCAAATAGGGTTTTTTTTAGTCAAATTCCCAAGACTATACCAAGCATCTTCTTTATGAAAATGGGTTCATAAGTCATGAATTACACGATGCTTATCTCGACTATGATGAGACTTAAGAGTCAATAGAAGATAATCTAAAGACTCTCTGTGTTTTGAAATAAATCCCACCTTTTGACAATTTTCACAGTTTTTATGGAATGCAGGTGACTCCTTGAATATGGTGGGCCAGTAAAATCCATTTTGTAAGATTTCTAGAATTCTTTTTTTTATGAGAAATGATCATCACGTGCCTTAGAGTGATAAAATTTAATAACATCTCTTACCTTATTGTCGGGAATGCATCTTTGAAATATTTGATCAGAACAATAATTGAATAAGTAAAGGTCATCCCAATAAAATTTTTGCACGTCGCTCAAAATTTTTTCTGTCTTGGGTGCTCCAATGAGCTGGCAAATCTCTTAAAGCAAGAAAATTAATATTTTTATCATACCAAGGCATTGGACTAAGAGAAAGTAAGGATTTGTTAGGAAAGTAATCATCAATTGGTGTGATGTTAGATGTTGAATCTATTGTCACTGTTGACAAAAGATCAGCATCAACATTTTCAGTGCGTTTTTCATCCATGATTTCTTCCTCAGAATAAATCATTTGCAAATCTTTTGATTCATCCAACTCATTTTTACTTAAAGTAGATTCAAGTTGATCATAAACTAATTCGTCAATATGATCTACTTCTTGTAAATCATTATCATCTCCAGGTTGCTTGCAAATGTTGAAAATATTCATCTCCAATGTTATATTTCCAAATGACAGCTTCATCAGTCCATTCCTACAATTAATCAATGCGTTAGAAGTTGCAAGAAACGGACGTCCTAAAATAACAGAAAATGAATTACATGCTTTAATAGGTTGTGTGTCTAAGACAACAAAATCCACAGGATAAATGAATTTATCAACTTGTACTAACACATCTTCAATTATTAGCTTGTTCATGGAGACATTCCTTAAAAGAAGGCAAGGTTGGACAGTTATCGGTTGAGTGTTCATTTGTTTCACATCTTTGACATGCAATGTTTTCAACAGATTTTAATTGACCACTCTTTTTCAATTCTAGTGCCTCGACTTTTCTAGCTAAAGATGCAAACTTGGCTTGAAGGTCATGATCTTCCCTAAGGTTGTACATACCTCCACTAGATGTATGAGGTTGAGTTTTACTTAATGTCTCACAAGTACCCGCGGTGTCCTAATTTTGAGCATTTTCAGCTAACAAGTCTAAGTACTCCATTGCTTCATTAGGGTCTTTGTCTTCAAAAGTTCCATTGCACATCAATTCAACCATTTTCATTGCACATCAATTCAACCATTTGCTTATCTTTAGGTGTTAACCCTTCATAAAAATATGAAACCAATCTCCATGTTTCAAAACCATGATGAGGGCAAGTACTAAGCAAGTCTCGATACTTATCCTAACATTGGTAAAATGTTTCCCTTGGTTTTTGAGTGAAAGTGGTGATTAAAAACTATTGTTGCATTTCATCCCAAGCACGAATGGATCCTGGTCTCAAATTTTATAGCCATGTTAGCTTTATCTTTTAATGAAAAAGGAAAAAAGCTTTAATCTAATGGTGTTCATGCTACAATTTGAATCATTATATGTGTTAGAAACCTCCTCAAATTCTCTTAAATGCAAGTATGGATTTTCCAATTCTAAGCCATAAAAAGAAGGTAAAAGTTGAATAATGTCTGTCTTAAAATTAAAATGAGATGTATCGGGAGGGAAAACTATGCATGATGGTGCACTTGTTCTTATGAGATTGATGTGGTCTCTAAATGTTGTAGCACGATTATTCTCATTATTCTCAGTATGAAGTGATTGATTATCTTCTTCGACTATATTTTCTGAAAATGATGATACCCTATAAAGTCTATCACTTGATGTACTTGACCACTCTCTCATTCATGTGTAGGAATAGAATAAAAGGAAGAAGAAAACAAAAGAAGAAATAAAAGAAAAGAAACAAAATTATATATAAGAAAAGTAAAAAAATAAAATAAAATAAAATAAATACTATAATTTGTAAAAGAACTTACCTCCCCAGCAACGGCACCAAAAACTTGACACGACTAAAAGATTGATGTCTTCTCCCAAGTGTAGGAGTGTCAAAGTAATAAATAACTCAGCAAGACGGGGGTCGATCCACATGGAGGTTAATTGTACAAATTATAAATAACAATAATACAACAACAACAAAAATAATAATAGTAATAATAATAATAATAATAATAATAATAATAATAATAATAATAAGAAGAAGAAGAAGAAGAAGAAGAACAACAACAACAACAATAACAATAAAGAAAAAGAAAGAGAAGAAGAAGAAAAAGAAGAGAACTTTGAAATGAAATATTAATTTAAGGATTAAACAATGATAATAATAAATGTCAAGGTTAGAGGATCCATTAATGGTATGTCAAACAAGTATAGTATAAACTTTTATTATTCAATTAGAAACCACACACAAAGGAGGTTTCAATATGATTATAGATTGTTAACATGATTACATAAGTCATCTTATTCGATTAATGCTAATACTTATAAATTTTGTCAAGCATTCATGATTATAACTTATGTTAAAAACAAATCAAGTTTCTTTCATAGCTCAGGTGTTGGTTATACCATACAGTATGGGCTATGAAAGTGTCAAGCATTTGTTGTACTAAGTGTTATACAATATAAATCAAGATTAGTCATTTAACAAGCAAAGTATTAAAGAGTGAACAAGGTAACAAATACAAAACATGTTAGTATCAAACATTAAAACCCATATCAAGTTTACACTATACTTATTTTTACATCATTAGTGTAACCTTTTCACCTTCACATAATAAACTTAGCTAGACATAATGAAAGAAAGAAAAATAAATAAATAAAATAAGAATATAAATAAGATAAAAGTTAACTAAGTAAATGAAAGGAAATGGAAGGTATAAACTTGATATGAATAAAAGCAAATCTTTACATTACAAAAAATGCAAAGAGAGAAAGCAAGAGCATGTTCTTAATTTGAAAACCAAGATGTCTAAATGCATGGTAAATGCCTCCTTTTTATAGGCTAAAATTGGGAACTATTGATTCAATGAATAATTGATAGTGACCAACTCTTGACTTGGTGACAATCTTTATCTTCTCTTGTCTTCCCAAAACATCATTGATAATGTCAACATTAAAGCCACTTGAAACATGAAAGTTGTAGGAAATTATTTCAGCTTTCTTGTGTAAACAATTTAGATCATTTAGACTTCTAGAACTTCAGATATGGTCCAAACATTGAACAGTCTTCAGGCTAGAAGACATATTCAGACTTCTTTGTTGTTACTATAATTTAGACTTGAAAATGGTCTTTTTAGATCTTGAGGTATAAAAGTTGTAAGCTTATGTCTTACCTTTCCATAAATATAAAGTAGACCTAAATATGAGATCTACAGCTCCATATATTACCCAATTACTAAATAGTGTTTCGGTTTGGATTACATCGACATCTTTTTTCTAAGTTTGGTCATTTCTTTGTCCTTTCAATTTCAATTATTAAATTCATCAATCAATCCTTTTATTTATGTGATAGGCCTGTATTTAAAATGAACATTTACCATAAATTAAAGGTATCTTATATTATTAGATATATTACTATAAAACATGCCTTAGTTAAAAAGTTATTGATACTTCAAATGCAAAACGATGATATAAAACCTTGATAAAAATGCACTTTTAAGTACTCACCTTACATTAATATTTCATCTCAAATTTCTCATCATCTTTTTCTTCTTCTCATTCTTTTGCTTTACTACTACTACTACTACTATTATTATTATTGTTATTGTTGTTGTTGTTGTTGTTGTTGTTGTTATTGTTGTATTATTGTCATTTATAATTTATACAATTAACCTCCTTATGGTTCAACCCTAGTCTTGCCGGATTATTTATTACTTCAACACTCCTGCACTTGGAAGAAGACATCAATCTTTTGGTTGTGTCAAGTTTTTGACACCATTGCTAAGGAGGTAAGTTCTTGTACAAATTATAGTATTTATTTTATTTTCTCTTTTCATTTTCTTGTATATAACTTTGTTTATTTTCTCTTGTTTCTTCTCCTTTTGTTTTCTTCTTCCTTTTATTCTATTCCTATACGTGTATAAGAGTATGGTCACGTACATTAAGTGGTAGTTTTTGTAGGGTATCCTTATCATTTTTAGGAAATATGGTCGAAGAAGATAATCAATCACTTTATAATGAGAATAATAAGAATAATTGTGTTAGAATACTTAAAGTAAGTAGTAATCACCATACATTAATATTACATCTCAAAGTTCTCATCATCTTCTTCTTCTTCTCATTCTTTTTCTTTATTATTATTATTATTATTACTACTACTACTACTATTGTTGTTGTTGTTGTTGTTGTTGTTGTTGTTGTTGTTGTTGTTGTTATTGTATTATTGTCATTTATAATTTATACAATTAACCTCCTTATGCTTCGACCTCGGTCTTACCGGGTTATTTATTACTTCAACACTCCTGTACTTAGGAGAAGATATCAATCTTTTGGTCGTGTCAAGTTTTTGACACCATTGCTAGGGAGGTAAGTTCTTGTACAAATTATAGTATTTATTTTATTTTTTCTTTTCACTTTTATTGTATATAATTTTATTTCTTTTCTCTTGTTTCCTCTTCTTTTGTTTTCTTCTTCCTTTTATTCTATTCCTACACGTGCATGAGAGTATGGTCACGTACATTAGGTGGTAATCTTTGTAGGGTATTGATTAGTACTCAAAAGTGCATTTTTATCATGGTTTTATATCATCATTTTGCACTTAAAGTATCAATAACTCCTTAACTAAAGTACGTTTTATAATAATCTATCTAATAATATAAGATACCTTTAATTTGTGGTAAATGTCCATTTTAAATGCAGGCCTATCACATAAATAAAAGGATTGATTGATGACTTTAAGAACTTCAATTGCAAAGGCAAAGAGATGATCAAACTTAGAAAAGAGATGTCGGTGCAATCCAAACCGGAACACTGTTCGGTAATTGGGTCATATCTGGAGCTATAGATCTCAGATTTAGGTCTACTTTATATGGATGGAAAGGTAAGACATAGGCCTACAACTTTCATATGGAGCCCAAGATCTAAAAAGGCCATTTTCAAGTCCAAATTATTGCAACAACAAAGAAGCCCGAATCTGTCCTCCAGCCCGAGCACTGTTCAGTATTTTGGCCATATCTGGAGTTCTAGAAGTCGAAATGAGCTGAATTTTTTACACAAGAAAGCTGAGACAATTGCCTAGAACTTTCATGTTTTCAAGTGGCTCTAATTTTGACGTCATCAATGACGTTTTGGGCAGACAAGAGAAGATAAGGATTGTCACCAAGTCAAGGGTTGGCCATCTACTCATCAATTAGTCATCAAATCAATAGTTCCCAATTTTGGCCTATAAAAGGAGGCATTTGCCATGCATTTAGGCATCTTGGTGTCCAGATCAAGATCATGCTCTTGTTTTCTCTCTTTGTATTCTTTATGCTTTGTTTTCATTAATATCAAGTTTATGCCTTTCATTTCCTTTCCTTTCTTTAGTTAACTTTTATGTTCTTATTTTGTTTATCTATTTTTCTTTCTTCCATTATGTCTAGCTAAGTTAATTATGTCAAGGTGAAAAGGTTACACTAATGGTGTAAGAATAAGTATGGTATAAACTTAATATGGACTTTAATGTTTAATACTAACATGTTTTATATTTGTTATCTTGTTCACTCTTTAATACTTTGCTTGTTAAATGATTAATCTTGATTTATGTTGTATAACAATTGGTACAACAAATGCTTGGCACTTTCATAGCCCATACTGTATGGTATAACCGACACCTGAGCTATGAAAGGAACTTGATTTGTTGTTAACATAAGTTATAATCATGAATGCTTGACGAAATTTACAAGTATTAGCATTAATTGAATAAGATGACTAATGTAATCATGTTAACAATCTATAATCTGATTGGAACCTCCTTTATGTGTGGTTTCCAATTGAACAATAAGAGTTTATACTATACTTATTTGAAATACCATTAGTGGAACCTCTAACCTTGACATTAGTTATTATCATTGTTTAATCTTTATTTTAATATTCTATCTCCAAGTTCTCATCATCATCATCATCTTCTTCTCTTTCTTTATTATTATTATTATTGTTATTGTTATTATTGTTGTTGTTGTTATTTATAATTTGTACAATAACCTCCCTGTGGTTCGACCCCGGTCTTGCCGGGTTATTTATTACTTCGGCACTCCTGCACTTGGGAGAAGACATCAATCTTTTCGTCGTGTCAGGTATCCTTATCATTTTTAGAAAATATGGTCAAAGAAGATAATTAATCACTTTATAATGAGAATAATAAGAATAAATGTGTTAAAACACTTAAAGACCACATGAATCCTACAAGAATAAGTGCACTATCATGCATAGTTTTTTCTTTCGATGCATCTCATTTTAATTTTAAGCTAGACATTATTCAACTTTTGCCTTATTTTCATGGCTTAGATTTAGAAAATCCATTCTTGCATTTAAGGGAATTTGAGGAGGTTTACAATACATATAATGATTCAAATGATAGCATGAACACCATCAAATTAAAGCCTTTTTCTTTTTCATTAAAAGATAAAGCTAAAATATGGCTATAACAATTGAGACTAGGATCCATTCGTGCTTGAGATGAAATGCAACAACAGTTTTTAAAGAAGTTTTCCCATCTCATAGAACAAACTCTTTCAAAAGGCAAATCACCACTTTCACTCAAAAACCAAGACAAACATTTTACAAATATTGAGATGGGTATCAAGATTTACTTAATATTTTCCCTCATCATGGTTTTGACACATGGAGATTGGTTTCATATTGTTATGAAGGGTTAACACTTACCATTACTATTATGTTAATAATCTATCTCAAAGTTCTCATCATCTTCTTCTTCTTCTCTTTTTTTTTTACTACTACTACTACGACTACTATTGTTGTTATTGTTGTTGTTGTTGTTGTTGTTGTTGTTGTTGTTGTTGTTGTTGTTATGATTATTGTTATTATTGTTGTATTATTATCATTTATAATTTATACAATTAACCTCCTTGTGGTTCAACCTCAATCTTGTCGAGTTATTTATTACTTCGACACACCTGCACTTAGGAGAAGACATCAATCTTTTGGCCATGTCGTCTCTCCAAAGTGCAGGAGTGTTGAAGTAATAAATAACGCGGCAAGACCGGGGTCAAACATAAAGAGGTTAATTGTATAAATTATAGATAACAATAATACAACAATAACAACAACAAGAATAATAGTATTAGTAGTAGTTGCAGTAGTAGTAATAATAATAATAATAATAAAAAGTAGATGATGAAGAAGAAGTTGATGAGAACTTTGAGATGAAAGATTAACGCAAGGACTAAATAATGATAACAACAAATATCAAGCTTAGAGGATTCACTAATGTTATGTCAAACAAGTATAGTATAAACTCTTATTATTCAATTAGAAACCACATATAAAGAAGGTTCCAATCAGATTATAAATTGTTAACATAATTACATTGGTTTATATCTAAAAATGGCTTAAACGCCCTCTATAGGCCAAGGATAAGCTTCCCATCCAATTTTCTTAAAAACTAGCAAACATGGTCTTTTTTAGTCAGATTCCCAAAACTATGCCAAGTATGTTCTTTATGAAATGGGTTCATAAGTCATAAATTGCAGGATGCTTATCTCCACTATGAAGAGACTTAAGAGTTAATAGAAGATTATCTAAAAACTCTCTTTGTTTTGAAATAAATCCCACCTTTTGATAATTTTCATAGGTTTTGCAGAATGCATGTGAATCCTTGAATATGGTGGGCCAGTAAAATCCACTTTGTAAGATTTCAATAGTTCTTCTTTTATGAGAATGATCTTCACATGCATTAGAGTGACAAAATTTAATGACACTACTTACCTTATTGTCAGAAATGCATTTTGAAATATTTGATCAAGACAATAATTGAATAAGTAAGGGTCATTCCAATAAAAAAATTGCACGTTGCTAAAACATTTTCTTTTGTTTTCAGTACTCTAATGAGTTGGCAAAAATCTTAAAGTAAGAAAATTGATATTTTTAGCAAACCAAAACATTGAACTAAAAGAAAGTAAGGATTTGTTAGGAAAGTAATCATCGATTGGTATGATGTCAAATGTCAAATCTATTATCACTCTTGACAAAAGATCCATATCAATATTTTCGGTGCCTTTTTCATCTTTGATTTCTTCCTGTTTGGTCATGACATGAGAAAAAGGAAGTATTGGTAGGGAATTAGTTTTTTCTTTGCAATGTTTAGATTCAACCCCTTCCTTACCCTTAGAGATTGACTTATCATCTTTCTAATAAGGTTCAAGAATTGGTTTTTGAATAACTTTACCACTACGAAAAGTGATGACTCATTTTACTTGATCCATGTGTTAACTTTCAAAACCACTTGCATTTGCATTGTATTGCCCCTTAGGATTTTGTTGTGGTTGAGATGGAAACTTACCTTTCTCTTGAAAACTGAGCATATGTGAATTTTGCAGGAGTATCTTTAAAATCTGTTATGCTTTAAGCAAGTTGAGTATTAATTGTCTCTTTCTTTTTAATTAATGCATGCAAAGTTTTCTCAAAATTTCTTCTAGAATGTGGAGCATAAGAAGGTGCATATCCATGAGAATTTTAGAAATTATATTGTGCTTGAAACTATGGTTGTGAAGTTTGTGCATTATTGTTCTTACTCTTCCAATTGAAATTTGGATGATTTCTCTAACCAATGTTATATGTTTGCGAGTATGGGTTATGGTTAGGTCTTTGGAAACTATTTAAAGTATGAGATTGTTCATAAAGACATTCTTTAAAAGAAGACAAAGTTGGACAATCATTGGTTCAGTGTTCATTTGTTTCACAGATTTGACACAATATGTCTTGAATAGATTTTAATTGACCACTCCTTTTCAATTCTAGTGCCTCTACTTTTTTAGCTAAAGATGCAAAGTTGGCATGGAGGTCATGATCTTCCCTAAGGTTGTACATACCTCCACTAGATGTATAAGATTGAGTTTTACTCGATGCCTTATAAGTACCTGCAGTGTCTTAATTTTAAGCATTTTCAACTAACAAGTCTAAATACTTCATTGCTTTATCAAGGTCTTTATCTTTAAAAAATGCATTTCACATCAATTCAACCATTTGTTTATCTCTTGGTGTTAACTGCTTGACCGCTTTTTATAATAGGCTTGTTTTACTAGATGTATAAGATTGAGTTTTACTCGATGCCTCAAAAGTACCTGTAGCGTCTTAATTTTGAGCATTTTCAACTAACAAGTCTAAATACTTCATTGCTTTATCAAGGTCTTTATCTTTAAAAGTTGCATTGCAAATCAATTCAATCATTTGTTTATCTCTTGGTGTTAACTACTTGACCGCTTTTTATAATCGGCTTGTTTTAACTTATAAGTGCACGAGTGTACGATGTAGCAATTAACTCGGTAAGATCGATGTCATATTTACAAAGAGCTAAATCTAGAAATTAAGCTAGGTAACAAAAAAAAACTCAAGAGAAATTAAATTAACAATAACTTGATTGAAAATAATTGATGGATTTGTTTTTAAAGATAAAAATGTGTAAATAGATTTTAAATGACAAGAAAAAGTCTTAGTTCAAATCAATTTTAATGGTGATATATTGGTGATTCCTTCAAGATATATAAGATAACTCAACTTAATATCAATGATGGCAATATTAGATCAGAAGATATTATAATGAAGTTCAAAAAGATAAGGACTGGTTATTACTTGAATAAAAAAAATCTCTATACCCAAACTAAAGTTTGTGCATAAAAATTCAAGATTATAACATTACCTAAACGATTTCTCAAAGTTCCTTGTAATAATAAAACATTCATGAAGAAAATGAGAAGATAAACATTAAGATTCATTCATATCTTAAAAAACTCACCTCAACCACCATCATCCTTGATTTGGATCCAAGAAAGAGATTAGCCAACCATGATTATGTATAAGAACACTTTAATAAATATGAAATAACTTGAATCAAACTAAAACAATAAGTTTTACAAACTAAAGAACTGAAATCTACAAAGAACACAATACAATTTTATTAAAAATTCAGACACAAATATGATGTTAACTTTGAATAGCAATTTAAACTCTCCTAGAAGCCTTTTTTGGAGATGTCTATTAGAGACATATTTATAAGAAATTCTATCACTTTTCTAGATCATTAACGAACAACTCATTTGGACACTTGAATCAAAATTTATGGGCAAAACACCAAAAGATGTTCTGAAAAATCAAATCAAGTTAGCTTTGCAACCACTTTGGTGAACGTTTTTCTTCCTCATTTATGAGCTATCTCTTTCTTATTTTTCACCCAAAATAATGTAACAATGTCCGCTTCAGCTTTTCATCCATGTGCTTGCCTTCTTGGATCTATGGATTACCCAAAATAAAGCAATTATTATTTGTTGTGTGGACTTGTAAGATCATGGATTGTGCTTAGGCTTAATCTTAATAGGGAGATGACAAGGCTTTCTATAAACTAGCCTATAAGGAGATATTCCTAAAAAGGTCTTGTAAGTAGTACGATGTGCCTACAAAGCATCAACTAGTCATAAGGACCAATCTTTACAGTTTGGGTTAACTATTTTCTCTAAAATGTTCTTGTTCTCCCTATTTGTTAACTCAGCTTGGCTACTAGTTTGTGGGTGATAAGGGGTACTGATCTTATGAATTACACCATATTTTCTTATTAACATCCGAATGAGCTTGTTACCAAAAATGCTTTACCCTATTACTAATCATAACCCGGGGCAAGCCAAAACAAGAAAAAATATTTTCTTTCAAGAATTTGACCATAACTCGATGGTCATTTGTTCGAGATGCAATGGCCTCCACCTATTTAGACATATAATCAATAGCTATAAGGATGAATTGGTAGCCACATGAACTTGGAAAAGGTCTCATGAAATCAATTCCCCAACAATCAAATATTTCCAAAACAAGAATGGGATTAAAGGGCATCATGTTACGCTTAGTGAAGTTACCTAGTCGTTGGCATCGGTCACATACAACACAAAAGGCATGTTCATCTTTAAACATGGTGGGCCAATAAAAACCACACTGCAAGATCTTAGCAATAGTTTTCTTGGAAGAGAAATGCCTACCACAAGCTAATGCACGACAAAAATTAATGACAGTTGGAATTTCATGATCAGGGATGCACCGCCTAATAATTTGGTCAGGATAATATTTAAATAGGTAGGGGTCATCCTAAAAAAAGATACGCATATTGCACAAGAATTTTTGTGTGTCAAGTTTAGACTAATAAGAAGGAATCTGACTTGTGGCTAGGTAATTTTCTATGTCAGCATACCATGGAGAACCAATGTAAGAGACAGTACCTGCACAAAATAAATTTTCATCAGTAAAGAGTTTATTTATTAGAGACTCATCAATTATGGCCTTATCACTTGAAAGACAGGACAAATGATTAGCCATTACATTCTCTACTCCCTTTTTATCTCAAATTTCTAGGTTAAACTCTTGGAGCAAGAGGATCCATCAAATCAAATGCGGTTTGGTATCTTATTTTGTGAGCAAGTATTTCAATGCTGCATGATTAGTGAAAACAATAACAAGAGATCCAACCAAATAAAACCTAAACTTGTCTAATGCAAAGACCATAGCTAAGAGTTCCTTTTCAATTATAGTATAATTCAATTGAGTATCATTCAAAGTCTTGCTAGCATAATAAATAACATGAGATTTCTTATCTTTTCTTTGCCCTAAAATAGCCCCTACTGCAAAATCACTAACATCACACATCAATTCCAATGGTAAAGAACAATCAAGAGCTTATATAATTGGTGCAGTTATCAACAACCCTTTAAGCTTTTTGATATTTTGATGTCCAATCAAATTGGACATCTTATGACAACAAGTTACTTATTGTTTGGCAATGGTACTAAAAAAATGAATGAATCTTTGGTGTCCTTAAAAAATCTCACATCTTTCACAATCCTAGGGATAGGTAATTTTTGAATGATTTCAACTTTTGACTTATCTACCTCTATCCCTTTTGAAGAGACAATATGACCTAAAACAATGCCATATGTCACTATAAAATGACACTTCTCCTAATTGAGTACAAGATTGCTCACACCTTTCAAGAACTTTTTCTAAATGCATTAGATACAACTCATAAGAATCCCTATAAATTGAAAAAGCATACATGAAAACTTCCAAAAAAATTTCCACTATATCACTAAAGATACTAATCATACACCTTTGAAAAGTGGTTGGTGCATTACACAAGTCAAAAGGCATTCTTCTATAAGTATAAGTACCAAAAAAACAAGTGAAAGTGGTTTTTTCTTAGTCTTCTTCTAAGGAAATCTCAATTTAGTTGTAACCCGAGTATCCATCAAGAAAATAATAGAAAGCTCTTCCAACTACTCTTTTAAGCACTTGGTTTAAAAATAAAAGCAGAAAATGGTCCTTCCTCGTCATCATGTTCAACTTATGATAATCAATGCACATACACCATCTAGTTTGGATTCTTGTTGGCACTAGCTCATTATTTTCATTCTTCATTACCATGACTTCAAATTTTTTAAGCACAACTTGAGTTGGACTAACCCATTTTGATTTTGTAATGGGATAAATGATACTTGGATCAAATAGCTCAAGCATTTCACCTCTCACTACTTCCTTCATTTTTGGGTTCAATCATCTTTGCATTTGCCTCACAAATTTAGCCTTTTTTTCAAGATAGGTTCTATATGTACATAAAAGAGGTCTAATTCCTTTCAACTTAGTAATTGTCCACCTAATTGCTTTCATGTGTTTTCTCACCACTCTCAAAAAAAATTTTGTTCTTGCTTTATGCTAAGATTCGATGAGATCATAATATGACATGATTCATCTTCCCCTAGAAATGCACACTTAAGATCACTTGGTAAAGGCTTCCTTTTTGGTTTATAAGGTTGGACAAGAGATGCCTCAACTTTTACTTGGGCTGAAATTAAAGGCTCAAACAATGGGGTCCATTGACCTATTGATATAATAGACATTAGATCTAAATAAGTCTCGAGCTCTCTTCCTCATCATCACATTCCAAAGAATAAAATATTTCATTATGAATTAAAGTTCTCTCCAATGGATCCTTTATCCATTCTCTCTCAAAGTATTCTTGACAAATTGTTTGGATCAAATCTACCTCTCTAATGTCCTTATGTTCACCAATTTATTTAAAAACATTGAATATGTTCATCTTCATAGTCATATTCCCAAAAGATAATTTCATCACCCCATTCCTATAGTTAATTAAGGCATTGGATGTAGCTAGGAAAGGCCTTCCTAAGATGACTGGGATGAGAGCATTAGATCCTTGAATAGGTGCAGTGTCTAACACTACAAAATCAACAGGAAATAGAATTTATCTACTTGGACCAACACTGATTAGTACTCAAAAGTGCATTTTTATCATGGTTTTATATCATCATTTTGCACTTAAAGTATCAATAACTCCTTAACTAAAGTACGTTTTATAATAATCTATCTAATAATATAAGATACCTTTAATTTGTGGTAAATGTCCATTTTAAATGCAGGCCTATCACATAAAT
>SRLM01001546.1:0-91456 GCA_015708895.1 Populus ilicifolia | reverse complement strand
TGCTCCACCTTCTAGAAGAAATCTTGAGGAAACATTGCATGCATTCATTGAAAAGCAAGAGACAATCAATACTCAACTTGCTCAAAACATGACAGATTTTAAAGATACTTTTGCAAAATTAACATCTACTCTCAGTTTCCAAGAGAAAGGTAAGTTTCCTTCTCAACCACAACAAAATCCCAAGGGGCAAAACAATACAAATACAAGTAGTTCCGGAAGCCAACACATGGATCAAGTCAAATCAGTCACTACTCTTCGCAGTGGTAAGGTTATTGAAAAACCCTCTCTTGAACCTTATGAGAAAGATGATGAGTCAATCTCTGAGGGTAAGGAAGAGGTTGAACCTGAAAATTGTAAAGAAAAGACTGATTCTCCGCTAGCACTTCCATTTCCTCAAGCCATGACCAAACAAAGGAAAGTCAATCACAACTCTGAAATTTTTGAAATTTTCAAACAGGTAAGAATCAATATACCTTTGCTAGATGCTATTAAACAGATTCCTTCCTATGCTAAATTTTTGAAAGATCTATTCACTGTGAAGAGGAAACTGAATGTGAAAAAGAAAGCCTTTCTAGCCGAACAAGTAAGTGCGCGTGTAGAAAAGACTGTAGTCTTAACGTACAAGACTGTATGTGCGCGTGTAGTTCTTACCACATGCTTGCTGAGAAGACATGAAACCAGATTTTATTGCATTTGCCAAGATGCTCGGTGACATTTCACGAATAATCTCCCTTTCCCATGTCTTTCATGAAACGTTGCGAATTCCTTCAAAGGCTGTATAGACAACCCAAAAGGCTAGGCACCAACGCCTATGAATCACAACACTGATCCAACTGTGTGGGTGTAGGTTTTCTAGTTAATATTGAAGCGATCTGTTTGAACATAATCTCATGTATGATTTTTGTATTTTTAGCACTGTATATTTTATATTATAGTCTATTAACAACACCTATAAGATTAGTTTACAGTAATTTCTTCCTTTTCTCTCAAGCTAATTCTCCCTTCTTTTTCAAGCTAATCCTCTTCATTGCTCTATTATGGAGTCTCTTGTAAGATAATTTTTTATATGCTAATCATATAAACGTAGTGGGAAATTAATAGGATGTATATCTGATGCCATGATCGATTAAGAGTTCAAGTGCTAAAAAATCCTTATGTTGTCAAGAATAAAAAGTTTTTTTTTTTTATCTATGCCAAATTTCTTAAGTTATTGTATGTAGATGAAAAACATAAGACTTTTCATTAATCTTTTGCTTTGGCTACATTAAAAACTTTTTATATATAACTTATTTTTTGCATTTTTATCCATCTTGAATGTGTTTAATCCGCTACAAGAGTAGTTTAATAGACTTTAAGTCTTAATTGTCAATTAATTTAAAATCTACATGATACATAGGTTATTTTAATAATATTTTTTAATATTACATAACTTGAAAAGTGATAATATTTTTATAAAATTTAAAATATCCAGTGAGTGTAAACACTCACACTTAAATTAATAAAACAATATATAAATATATTATATCCTTAAATAATAGTGATCACACTTTATAATCAAGTACTTCTTTCAATGTATTATAATATATTGCATTCTCAAAATAAGTATTTAATGAGCAAATAAACTTTATAAAAGAACTCCTAATAAATTATTTGGGACCAACTTTATATATTCCAACATATATTGAAAATAATACTTTATGTACATAAAAAATCACTTTATGTTGGTAGTGCTTTAGTCATAGGTTCTATAATAATTAGATTAGTGCTAATATGCTTAATTAACACTTCATATTCCATCATTTTCTTTCTTATAATGAAATAATATGTTGATATTTTTATTTCAGCTTCCACTCTTATTATTTTTAGAGAAGAAAACAATTGTCGAATTACCATAATATATATTTATTGATTGTAATATGAAATTGATAACTTTAAGACAGCAAATAAAATTCATTAACCAGATCGCCTATGTCATTTCATAGCATGCAATGAATTCTGCTTTGATAGTAGATAAAATAATAATAGTTTATTTAGTATCTTTTCAAGATATAACTCCTTATACATGAATGAAAAAAAAAGTATCCTGAAATAGACTTTCTTATATCTATGCGACCAATGAAATTTGAGACTGAATAACCAATTACCTCAACATAATCAATATATTTATAAGTCAACTTGTAGGTAATGATTTCCATAACAACTTTTTAATGGTTTATTCCTAAATCACTTGGAACCTTCCCAACATTCATACTAAAAATTCCAAGTTAAGTCTTGTATAGACTTATGTATACATCAAATTACCAACTGTAAATGCATAAGGAATTTTACTCATTTACTTATTTTTCAATGTATTATATGGGTATTGATTCCGATTGTATTTGTCTATTTTGATAATGGTGTAACTAAAGACGTGTAATTTGATGTTCTAAATTTTTCCAAAACATTTTCAATATAGGCCTTTTGAGATAATTTTAATGTCTTTTTAGATTTGTTTTGTTAAATCTCCATGCTAATGATAAAAGACATAGCACTGCCTTAATGAGAAATTAGACTTTATTATGGAGTTTTTAAAGCTCTGTTTAGACTCCGTAGTAATGAGAAGACTTGTGTTGCATCTTGGCCAAGGTGGATATTGGTTATGTCTATGAAATGGTATAAAAATATCAAAAGCAAGCTTTATGAAGAAACCAATGGCTTTTAGTTTAGTTTTCGATAGAAAACGACACTAATGAAGTCTAAAAAATCCAAGTAGCCTAGGAATATGGCTTTTATATTGTATAATTGGTTAATCAATTAGTTATAGCAATCTCATCCATTCTTCCTAGCTAAAAAAGTTGATAACTTATACTAGGAGTTTGGTAGTCTCAAGTATCTCGCAGCTAATACCTGCGAAAGATATTTTCTGGTGGAGGTGGGGACTTTTCTGATGCTTAAATAAGTGTCTTTTAAGAGAAAAAAATATAAAAATATTTTGAAAAGAGATGCTCTAAAAATATATATGCAGTGGAGAATAGAGATTGTGAACCTTTATTCTAAAGGTCTCATGATGTATTTATAACCATGAGTCTTGTCCTTTTATAAAGAGGAGGGTCTGGAATGTAATTTGACCTTGATAACATATAATGATGTATAAATATCCCTGACATATATAGTAATATTTAATAAAAATATGGTAGGTCCCTAGAGGACTTTTATAGATTTAAAGATGTAGGAAAATTAGAGTCTAAAACGTCAAATGTGGTTGAGTTCATGAAAGTTGAGCTCTTCCTCTATACTAGACCCAAAGAAGGAGGGTCATCCCTTTCTACATGCACTAGAGAGGATGATAATTCTCGTAGGTGTGCCTTTTAAGGATGCTTCAAGGAGGATAATCATTCCCTTGGGTGTGCTTAAAGGAGGATGATCATTCTCTTTGGTGTGTTAAGAGAGAATTTAGTCATTTTCTTAGGTGTGACGAGGAAGGGTGGTCATTTCCTTAACCGTGACTATGGAGGATGATAATTCTCCTTGTTCTCTACTTCTATTCCTAGTGAGTTTTAGGGAAAAGTTTTCTTTACTATTGTAAGCTTGATTAATATAATCCTATCTTCTTATAATTCTTTTTTTTCTATTTTTAAAAAATATAAGGGTATGTTCTTGATTATTCCTCTTTTAGAGTTTTTAATTATACTTATTTTGTTCCTTGTCCTCGTGCAGAACATAGTAAGTAGTCCACTCAATCTGTCATATGTGTGTCTTTAGGCTATGATGAAAGTAAAAAGATGTATCATTGTTTTGATCTAATAACTCAGAAAATTTATGTCTTCTCATGTTATTTTTCTAGCATATATCTTTCTTTTGTATTCCATCTATTACTCATGGCTTGACTAGTCCTCATATTATTTGTATAAATCTCTTTTTTTGAAGATTTTGATAGTTTATCACCTCAAGTTCCTAGTACCTCAGATACCCTTTTCCACGTTTGATTAATTTGTACTCGCCATTTTATAAGTACTAACATTGTACTCTTCGAAACACCTAAAGCTCCATTTTCATTTACAACCTTTCAAGCTTCTTTTAAGATTATGAATCCACCTCTATGTCAATCTACATGCATTCATAAGTCCATAAAACTATTAGATTTTGCTTATTCTTATTATTCTTCATCTTTTACTTTCTTTTTAGCTTCTATTTATTATCTCTCTAAACCCTCATTCTATAAAGATGCAATTTTTATCCTCTTTGACAGCAAGCAATGTATGAGAAACTTTTTGTTTAGCATAAAATAGATACTTGGGATTTGGTTCCTTTAACTCTTAGTAAGAGTATTGTTGGTTGTCCTTGGGTATACAAGATTAAAACTAATTTTTGCACCCTCACGATGAAGTGTGGTGTAGCGACAACCTTCAATTGATTTCATGTTTATTTTTATTTTTATGAATAAGATAGTCATCACCAAGAATTATGATCACTAGAAAACCTAACTAGTATTTCAGAGATTCTTAGGCAAGGGACTGATTGCATAAAGGGAAGGTATTAGAACACCTAACATGCCCTACTTAAAATAAGCTACTTAGTTTTGATTTATCTTATAATTATTATGGTATTGGTGTTTTCTAATCTTATCAGTTTTTCTAGGATAAGTTTGTTATGATGAACAAACTTGGACTCAAAGTCTAAAAAAAATATCTTGGTCAATGTGGATCACACCCTTAGATATGTCTATAAAGTACTAAGAAGAACTAATACAAATCTTTTGAAATTTGTGTTTCATTCATACTAAATTTATAACCTATAATTTATGAGATAGATGAAATAGAAATATAAGGAGATTCAATATGCTTCAGAGCTTATTTTTCCTTTCGTATTTAAATCGTTTTTCGTTAAAAGTCTTTTAAAGTCTTGTTTTTCCTTAATGTTTCATACTTTCATGACTCATAAATCATGGAGTAAAAAATTGAATTATCTTTAATTATAATCGAGGTTTCTTTCAAGGATGTGTGATGACTTATTATTTTTAGAAAAATATTTTGAATATTAATCACTTGGGATTTTTATCCATATATTAACAGTGAATAATAACAAGTTATTCCCAATAATATTTTGGATATTCATTCCTTTAGGATTTCTTTATTCAAACATTAATAATGAATAATAAAAAGTTATTTCCAATAATATTTTGGATATTCATCCCTTTAGGATTTCTTTATCCAAACATTAACGGTGAATAATAAATGAATTCTCTAAAAAATAAGAATTTTTTAATTTTTGGAATACTAACCAACACTCTTTATAGTTTTACAAACATGTTATAAAATCCAAAATGCAAGAAAATAATTTTTTGTGTTTAAGAAATCCATGCTAAAACATATTTTCTTTCAAACTTCAAATATTGTTTTTTTTTTAAAAGAGAAAATTCAAAATATATTATTGCATTAGCCGTATGCAACACATATAAAAATATTTTTTATATTTTCATTGTAAAAAAACACACACATCACAGTTAATCGCAATTAAAGGCAACAAACTGCATATTAATCAAATTCTTCAGGTTTTAATAAATCAGATATTAAATCCTAGAATATATAGAAACATGTTATTATATTTTTACAAGAAATATAACATGATTTTATTTGTCCTTCATATACTTGATCATATACAAATTAAAACATTAAATTTCTTTTTTTATTTTATAATTCAATACCATACATAAAAAAAATACGAACACTCACATCTCTTTTTATTATGTTTTTCTTATACACTATCTTTTACATTAAAAAATAAAAAATAAATACAATTAAAAAATTACAAAATAAATCCGAAAATCTACAAGAATTGTAGGAAAGACCTTTTGAAACTGCAAGAATAGTGGTTGGAAGGTTTGTGGGCATTTAAACAGTGGCAGTACTAGTGGCATGTGGGTTCGTGCGTTGTTGCAAGAATCCATGCAAATAGGGGGGTTTAGAACAGTCTCCTCTCCTTTCTTCCCTACCAATGGTAGTTTTCACTATGACTTATAAAAAAAAAAACAGAGAAACACTAGTAGTCTGTTTTAAGATTTTTTTTAGATTGGTTTTCTTCTACTTTCCATTCCGATCTATTTATTTAAAGTTAGGTTTAGTGCATGCAACACTGATATGCTAGATGTATGGATGGCTAGATCGGTGACTTCTACTCTCCTCCTTCATTTCTACACCAACGGTGTCGCCCACCACTGCCATGGCTGGGAGATTGACACCTTTAGAGTCTTAGTTTTCTACCCCTACACCCTTTATTGACTATCTTTTGGGTGGATTTTATGGAAGCTGCTGGGCAACGATGCTAAGTTATGGTGGAAGACGGGCCTGTGTTTTGTGAGAGAGGGAAGATTTATGGCCATGAAGAGGAAGGTTTGTGGAAGTAAGGGTATTCGGGTGGCTGGTTTGTGGGAGAAGAAAGGAGCTGGTCTTCGAGTGCTTAAAAATGATGATGGGAAAGAGAGTCCCTCTTTGGTTATGGGAGTTGGGGGAAAAGAAAGGGAAATAGGGTCAGTTTGGTGGTTGGGACTTAAAGATAAGAGGAAGACAGATCGAGAAAGAAAGGCCGGGTGGTGGATAGTGGTGTTGTCTTGGCCGTAAGCGAGAGTGATGGTGGGGGAAAGAAGTAGGGTGAGGGGCTATCTTTGGTTGATTTGGGTTTATGAGGGGTGCTCTGTGTTGTTGAGGTAGTAAGAGGGAAAGGAGCAGGGGCGGTTGTTGGAGGCTTGAGGATTTTGTGACTAAAATCTTCAAAGTTGGGGGAGTCGCTAGTGGCTAACTTGGAGAGGAAAAAAAATTAGAAAGGTGAGGGCATCAACTTGGTTTCAACTGGGAGAAAAAAAATAGGTTTAAAGTTTTGTGGTTACCCTTATTTTTTATCCTTAAATTGTTCTTTTTTTGTAAATTTTTCTCCCTCCATTACCATATGGCTAGATGTTCACTTATATAGAAAATCTCTACATGTGTTATTCAAGAAAATATTATGATAATTATTGCAAATATTGTCTTCTATAACTAGCATAAACAAATACTATAGATATAATATTTTATATTGCAGTAATTATTTTTCATAACCAGTATGAATCAAATCCTATATCTATGATATTTTATATTGCATTAATTATATGTGATTTAGTAAATATTTCCTTTAATATTAGCTCTAATGCTCTATGTTGTTGCCGTATATTCTCCTTTTTTCTTTTTTTTTTATCAAAACATAGGTTTAAAAATGGATAGCAACATTAATTATAATATGTCTATTGAGTAATACAAAGCTAGGTTGGTTGCAAAAGGATACTTTCAACAATATGGTATAAATTATAAGGAGGCATTTACTCCTGTTGCAAAAATAACTATTATTCATACTCTTATTGCTATAACTTTGGTTCGCCAATGACATATTTTGTAACTTGATGTTAAAAATACCTTCTTGAATGGAAATCTTCAAGAAAAAGTTTATATGGCACCTCCACATAGTGTTTCATATGACTTTAGGTATATATATAAGTTTAATAATATGTTATATGATCTAAATAAGCACTTCATGCTTGGTTTGAGAAATTTTCTATTATAATCTCATCTCTTAGATTTTTTTTTCCTAGCAATCATGACTCTACCCATTTTATTAAGTGCACTAATACAGGTCGTATCATTTTGTCCTTATATGTTGATGACAAGATTATTACTGGTGATGACATTGATGGTATCTCAGTTTTGAAGATAAAGCTGGCTAGATAATTTGAAAAGAAGGACTTGGGTTCTCTTCAATATTTTCTAAGTATTAAGGTAGTTTATTCACCTAGAGGTTATCTTTTTTCTTAGTTAAAATATGTTGCAAATATTCTTAAGTAGGCTAGATTTATCAATAACAAGACTATAGACATTCCCATTAAAGTTAATGTAAGGTATTCTTCTTCTAATGATTTAACTTTGACAATTCCTATTTTATATTGTACTATTGTTAGGAACTTGGGATGTCACCATTATTGGTCTAAATATTGCATAAGTGGTTCATGTTGTTAATCAGTTTGCTACTTCTCCTACTACTATTCACTAGGTAGTTGTTCTTTGAATTTATACGATATCTCTGGGGTATATCCATACTCTAATGCTGATCATGATAGTAATTTTATAAATAACAAGTCGATTACTAGTTTTTGTATTTTTATGGTAATTCTCTTATTTCTTAAAAGAGTAAGAAATATTTTATTATTTTTTAATCTTCAACTAAAGCAGAATATTATGTTATGACATCTACTACTAAAGAGATTATTTGGCTATATTGGTTACTTATGGATATGAGAGTTTTATTCTTTCATCCTTCTTCTATATATTGTAACAACCAGAGTTCTAGTTAGATTATTCATAATTCAGTTTTTCATGAACAAACTAAACATATTGAGATTGACTGTCATCTTATTCATCATTATCTCAAGTATGACACCATTACTTTACCTTTTATTTTTTCTTTCTTGCAAATTACAGATTTCTTTACCAAATCGCATTTCATTTCTTGTTTTCATTTTCTATTTGACAAACTCTCGATGTTTATAGCTGTAACATTGTGAGTTTAAGGGGAGATGTTAAATAATAAATTTATATAGTTTTATTAATTAAGGGTAGAATAATATTTTTAGCTTAGTTTATATATAAGTGACACAACCAAAAGATTGATGTTTTCTTTCAAGCGTAAGAGTGTCGAAATAATAAATAACTTGACAAGACCGGGGTCAAACCAAAAAGAGGTAAACTATATAAAATTGTAAATAATAAATGAAAAGGAGTTAAAGAGAATTCTTGAGATGTGATATTGATACAAGGATTAAACAATAATAAAATAATTATCAAGGTTAGAGGAATCACTAATAGTATTTCAAACAAGTATAATATAAACTGTTTTTATTACTCAACTAAAAACCACATACAAAGCAAATTCCAATCAGATTAAAAATTATTAACATGATTACATTAGTTATTTTATTCAAATAATATTAATACTTGTAAATGTTGTCAGGTATTCATAATGCTAACTTATGTTAACAACAAATCAAGTTTCTTTCATAGCATAGGCCTTGGTTATACCATACGGTTAGACTAGGAAAGTGCCAAGTATTTTTTGTATCAAAGGTTATACAATCATAAATCTAGATTAATTATTTAACAAGTAAAGTATTAAAAGTGAACAAGATAACAAATACAAAATATGTTAGTATCAAACATTAAAGTCCATGTTAAGTTTATAATATACTTATTCTTACACCATTAATGTAATATTTTCACCTTGATATAATAAACTTAATTAAACATAATGAAACAAAGAAACATAAATAAACAAGATAATAACATAAATAAGATATAAGTTAACTAAGTAAAGGAAATGAAATGAAATGAAAAGTATAAATAAAAGATTAATATAAGCAAAACTTAGGCATTACAAAAATATAAAGAGAGAGAATAAGAACACAATTTTGATCTGAAAACTAAAATGCCTAAATGCATGACAAATATTTCTTTTTATATGTTAAAATTTAAAACTATTGATTTGATGATTAATTATTAAGTAAGTGACTACCTCTTGACTTGGTAACAATCTTTATTTTATTGTCTGCAGAAAATATTATTGCTAATATTAGAATTTGAATATATATTTTTTATGAAAGTTCTAAGAAATTGTCTCAACTTTCCAACAAAACAAGAATGAGGTTATTTGAACTTTTAGAACTCAAGATATGGGCTAAACACTTAACAGTATTTAAATTACATGATAGATTCATACTTCTTGTTTGATGCTAAGTTTGGACTTCCAAACAATAAAATTGAGTTTTAGATTCTTCATGAATATTTTGAGCCTATGTCTTAACTTTTTAATTATATAATAAACCAAACTAAAATTTAAAATCTATAACTCCAGATATAACCTAATGACTAAATAATGTTTCAATTTAAATTGAATCAGTATATTTTTTCTAAACTTAGCCTTTTCTTTATCCTTTTCACTTTCAATAGTTAATCACATAATTAATATTTTGAATTGTGAAATATGTTTGTATTTAAAATGAGCATTTACTATAAATTAAAGTTATCTTATATTATCAGATTTGTTATTATAAAAATATATTTTAGTTGAAAAGTTATTATTACTTCAAATACAACATGGTAATATAAAATCTTGATAAAAATATATTTTGAAATACTAATCAATAAGCCCTTTATATTTGAGTTAAATAATATACTTTTTACAAAACAATTAAGGAGAATTATAGCCTCCCTCTCTTTGTATTCATATTTATTTTATGTTAATTGAATTGTTTTAATAAGTGTAAATTAATTTTTTAAAATATTTTTAATTTAAAAATATATTAAAATAAATTATTCTATTTTTTAAAATTAATATATTTGAGTCATAAAAAACTACAAAAATATTAATTTAATATTTTTATAAGTGAAATACATTAAAAAAAAGCACTTTCTTATAAACTAAACAATTTTTAAAACTTGCTTTCTATAACTATAATTTAGAAAAAAATAATTAAAGGTACTATTTGTGAAAAAAAATCAGCATATACTATTTAAAAAAAAATTATTTGGAAAAAACACAAGCTCAGATAGGACATGTTTAATATGACGTGTGATTGATAGATTTATAGGTGCTGATTATTTAAACCAAACCAACGGACCTGTCAAACCTAAAATGGACAACCCAATGCAAATGTAATACGGCTTCATAAAAGATGAATCATGTGAAGACAAATTTATGTGCTGCTTTCAGAAGAGAAAAGGAAAGAAAAGAAAAGCAAAGAAAACCAGCCATTGCTTTCATCTCCATGCGAAAAAACAATTAAAAATTAAAATATATATGCTATTAATTTGAAAAATATTTTCTCCATGTTCTTGTCTCATTCTTGATTCATATCTTGGAACAATCCCCATGTCCAATCCTTGTTCCAAATATTTTACAATGCTACAGCACTTGTTTAAAAAATAATATTAAGAAGAAGGCAAAGTCCCAAATTCAGACCTACACACACATATATGTATCTTGTCAAATTTTGCATTTCAAAAGGATGTATGTATACTTGTCAGTTTTAATCACTTGATCATCACGCACAAATTCTCAACAGCAAGAACGAGTGGTGAGTGAGAATAAACATCATGAGAAGCAGTAAAAGGTTCTGCTGTGGTCTAAAAATTTGTGTTCTAGTTACCTTTGTGCTCTTAGTCATTATATCCGTGGTTTTAGTTACCTTGTATTTTACAGTTTTCAAGCCTAAAGAACCAAAGATTAATCCTCAGCCTGTTATCCTTGAGAGTATTCGTTGGTTAATCTTTCCAATACAGATGTTAAATATTACATTAGGCATGGTAGTCACAGTCGAAAATCGAAACTATGGAAGCTTCAAATACAAGGAGAGTGCAGCTTATGTGAGTTACAGGGGGGATGTCGTCGCCGAAGCTCCGATTGAAGCTGACACTATTCCTGCTCGAGGGAAACATAATATAAGCACAACTGTGACAATATTTGCGGATAAGTTGTTATCGGATGATAATTTCAAGAAAGAGTTTCTACAAGGGTCGATCTTGAATTTTACTTCAGCAACAACCTTGCATGGTAAGGTTATCTTGTTCAAGTTGATCAAGGCAAAAGCCATTAGTTCAAGCACTTGTGACATCTCTATCTTTGTCCGAGAGCAGCAAGCTGGGTCCATTTGCAAATCCAAAGTCAGCTTATAAAAAAATTCACGTACGTTCTTCGCTATCATTTCTATACATGCAATAGTTACCATGTAAGATTTTGGATTTCTGGATCGTTCATCCAAACTGCTGGTACCGTCATTTTATTAAATAAATTTGTTGTATGCTTTTAATTGGATATTGCATGAACTTATTGAGAATCATAAAAAGTATGGTGAGCATTTATTTTGAACAATCAATAATCTTTCAACCTCCAATTTCGCCTATCTAGAGATATTTCATATCCAAGAGGCATAATGTTTTATACAATTCAATAGTGGAGCAGGACGCTTTAAACACCCACATAAATAATATATATTTATGTATTCATAATGTATATAAATATATAAACTAAGATGGAGGTTGCGATGCAAGCTAGCTAATATTTACGTTTCTCATGTTTGTTAATGCTAGTACCTAATTTTTTTTCTTTATTAATAAACCTTGTTTCCTGTTAACCCAAAAAAAATGTAAAAAATATAATTGTTTTTATCCTTTCTTAATAAACTATGATCCGATTCATAAAAAGGTAAAAGCTATTTTCACTGGAAACACTCTCCACATAAATAAATAAAAAATCAAGTTGAAAATATTAATATGTTTATTTAGCAATGATAAGTTTTTTAAGGTAATATTTGGTTACTGTTTTTTTAAAAAAAAACAGCAATAAAAGAATATTTTTTTCATTTATTTTTTATTTTGAAAGCAAAAAAATCTAATTTAAAATATTAAAAAACATATTTATTTTATAGTTTTATCTTCATTTCTTTACTCAAATACATATATTTATTCTTTTTGTCGTATTACAATAACCAAATGATATAATTTTTTTAACATGACCTCTTGTAAGAGAAATAGAGATGCATTAATGACACCAAATATATTCAAAAGGGGAAAAATCTTTGTATTAATATTACCTTCTCAACTCTGGCTAGGAATGCACAAAATATATGAAATTTGATTGTCATCAAATATGGTGGGTGAACAATTAAAACGAAAGACCATTTATGTTATTAATAAGTGGTCTTTATCGAGTAAATGATGTCACAGAGCTCGCTCATCCAACATCAAATAAGGTGGGTGAAAATTAATATTCCATGTTTTGTACCGGCTAGTTTTATGCGCATGCTTTCACTTGTTCTTAACGTGGTTGTCATAATTCACAAGGTTGCCACATAAATTAACATAAATGTCCCTCTCACATGCCGTATATATTTTGTTTGCAGGAAAAAGCAAAATCTTAAAATAACATTTAGATTCACTGACAAGAAATTTTACTTCAATCTAAACCGTGTGTCATTTTTTATTGTTTATAAAAATATTGTTGACCTTTTTATATTTTTCAGTAGATTATAATAGTGTGAGTTTTGTAATTTTTAATATGATCCTTAAATTTGATTTTTACACTATTGAAGTTTTTTGAAATCAAATTACAATTCAATTGCACATGTTTTTTTTACAAGGGAGGGTTAAATTACAAAAAAAGAGACGGAATGAATAAAATAGATAATAAAGGTGGTTGTTTGAAAATTTTGATAAAAGATTCATTTGAACCCTTGTCTTTTTTACCTATTAGGTGATTGATTTCTTAAATTTTACAAAATTTAATTTTTGTACCGAACTTCAATATACTCATTTTTCAGAGGTCATCGAATTCTACCTTAGAGATAGAAAGTGTTCATTCATGAGTTCAGCCACCAAAACAATCATTTTTTTAATCAAATTTTTGTACCGAACTTCAATCTTTACGTTAAAAACACCTAAAAAATCAAATCTAAACTCAGGAGGTTTTTTTTTTTCATGTCCAATTTGGATTTTAGGGCAGTTTTTCTATGTTTTTCATGGATATGGATTGATTTAACAAGGTCTCTAAGATATTTTCTACATGTCTTAAGGTGCTTATATATGTTTTGTACCAAAAATAGGGTTTTGGATAAAAAAAATAAAGGATCTTATTTTTCTTGCCACCACAATGATTGGATTGTAAGGATGAATAGATAATCTTAAGGTCGCTTAATGATTGGATCTTATATATGTTTTTTAAGATCGCTTGTTGATGTAGGCGGCACATCATTTTTTTCCATAATCCGTTTAATTAAACTTAAAACAATATAGGCCTGCGTGCAAGTTGTTGCTTGATTAGGCCAAGTGTTAGGCTCGACCTACTTGACCCAACAATTCATAGCCTAATTCTCTTTTTTTTTCCTAAATTAATGCATTAGTTTATATTTGTTTTGAAATAAATTTTTGGTTTATATTTTAATTAACTTGTGTAATTTTTTAATGATATTAGGTTTGTTTAGTTTTTAAAGAGATAGGTATGATTCATCTGTGATTTTTTTATTTTACATAGATTAAATTTGTTTTTTATATTGATTTTTTATAAGATTTTTCATATGTGCAACCTTGTATTTTTTTTATTTAATAAATTTTATGTCTGTGTCGGTTTCTATTACAAATTTATTTTGATAGAGAAATTCATTAAACCTAAAAAGATAAATTACCCATGTTGCAATGTTAAATATTTTTATCTTTATTTTTTGTTTAATTTTTTTATAGCATCTCAGAATTAGGTTGATGTTTTATGTTACAATTATTTCTTTTATCATGTAGTTAAATTTTTTTAAAAAAATATATAATCTCATTGGAGTCCATAACCTGGTTCAAAGACTTAGCGTGCTATTCTAGGTTACTTGATTCAGAGATTTTGACAAGTTCATCCGCTAGCAGAATATGGCTTTTTGGTTTTTGGTTCATTAATTTTTTTTAATATTTTTTTTAATTTTATCTTTCAATATTACATTGGTTGAGAAATAAACTGCATGACTTATTTATTTATTTTACTTTCTTTAGGGTTATCATTATCTCTAATAAATTTTTATTTTTAGGTTAGTCAATTTTTTTATTATATAATTAAAAAAATATTTTATAAAAAAATTATTAAACTCAATGGAGTCCATGACATAATTTGCTTGAGGACTCAAATCAATCTAATTTATCATTGTCTCAATAGTTTTTATAAAAATAGTTATTATCATGAATTTTTGTTAAAAACTAAACTTTGTTTTTATTACTCATCATAAATCAATCAATTTAATTTGAGCCAATTCCCGTGTGATTTAATTTGAAACTCAAGGTAAGCAAAGAGATACATTATGAGATTTGAAGATTGATTCATTAATTTAGATTTAACAACATAATAAAAAAGTTCTTTATGCTCTTAATATTTTTTTTTTTTACATTTTAAAAATTTGTCTGACATATGATAGAACATGGGTTGATAGACTGGTATATACTAAATCATACAAATTTCTTCTAAACTATAAGTTGTATTAATTAACACCTCCATGTGTTCTTTTATATATATATATATATATATCATCTAGGAGTGAGAAAAAAAATTCTATTAATCCAAGAAAAAATAATCAAAAAAATTGAACCAAGAAAAAAAACAAAAAAAAATGATTTGGTTTTGATTTAAGGGTTTTGAAATCAATTAAACCAAACCCAACTAGACTTTTAAGAATAAATATAAAAGATATTGCTTATAATAACATTTATATATGTTGTTGTTATCAAATTTATTTTATGAATGTTCTTGGATTTTCCCCTTTATTCCATAAAAATAAATTGGGTTTAGCTATAAAAAGCTTAAAAAAAACCCATAAAAGCGCCTAAAAAATCCCACTAAAAACCAACTAGTTTTTGCTGATTTTCCTCCTTAAAAAAACAAACTGAACCAAATTTGATTAGTTTGAACCAATTTCTGATTAGGTCTGTTTATATATATATATATAATTTTGATTTGGTTGGTTTTTTTATTGAAAATCGAACCAAATCAAAAATATTCACCTATAATATCACATTTTAAACTATAAAGTATTTCAAGTGATGATCATTTTGTTATAATATGTTAAATTTCACAATTAATACCATATGTAAATAACTTGTTTTTCTAAAACAAAATACCAAAAATACATTAAAAAAAATTCACAAAAGTATTGAAGTTTAATTTCTTGATAATAATGTTATTATATTGTAAATTTTTTTTAATTTTTTATTTAACAATATTTTATGATCTTTTGATACTTTATAAAGAAACATGTAGAACTCTTATGTTATGTAACTAAAAAATAAATGGAATGTAATAGAAGGATTTTCTATTAAAACTTGTAATTCAATAAATTTGAAATAATAACATCAAATGTTAGGATTCAAACTTATAATTGTAAAGCATAGTTAAAAGTATTTTAAAGAATTAACTTAAATATGAAATTAGACTCATAAAATAATCTTATGCTCGCTTAGTAAGACTTTCTATTTACCATGCACAATCTTCTTGCACCACCACTTAAAATTTTAAGAACTAGTAAGTTGTAGGAAGATAGACCAAACAATTCATTAAAAAAATAAAACAGATAGAGTTGAGGATTATTATAGTAGAGAATTATCGAAAGGAAAACCTAATGAATAGCTAATTCCTTTAGCAATAGAAAATTCTTAATCCATTAATCCTTTTCTTCAGCTTTCAAGAAAAACAAAACTCCATCACCATTAGCATTGAATAAGAAGAACTTATATGAGGAACTCACCATCAATGCATAGATAACACAAATCAAAACAATAATAATTTTTGTTGTAAAAAAGTCTTTAAAATATTGCAGATCTTACAAATTAATGCTGCAGGATCTGCAGATTAGTGGCCAATATATATTCAAGATTGTGGTAGTTATTATATTACCTAAAATATGCTATATATTAAGTAGTTCATATATTCTTTATAAATTCAAAGACAAAATCAAATCATTAGTTGCGATATTATATGCCAATTATGGTCCATATGTACTTGTACAAATCCATCAATAAAATACACAATTAAAGATTGTCATTCTCAAAGTTTCTTAATGGTATCAATCCTTATAATTCTCTGAATTAACATTCATTTCTCTTCCTTTTTTTGGAAGATTTTTCTAAGATAGTTATGGAAGAAAGCTTCAAGTTAATTTCACTTCTGAGCAATAATATCGCTAATACCAATACTTCTTAAAATTTGAGTTTAATATTGCTAAATCAATTCAACTAATACTTCTTAAAAGTTGAGTTTAATATTGCTAAATGAATTCAACTATCTTTCTTGGTCAAGAACTATTAATATGGCTCTTAATGAAAGATTAAAGTTGAGATTTATTAATGGTTCAATACCTTGCTAAATGAATTCAACTACAATTTATGTTTACCATGTCAAGGTAATGCCCCACAATGAGAATTTTGGCATGTCTGATTATCACCCTTCACCACAATAAGCACCTGATGGAAGAACTTTCAAAGGAAAACATTTAGACTTGAAGTGTAGCTATTGTCACAACCCTGGACATTTGACAGACTGCTATTAACAACTTCACCTAGAAATTAAACCTTGATTTACTAAAGAACAACAAGGATGCCAAAGACGACCATCAAACTATAGGTTAAATATGGCAACTCGTTCCACTAGAAGCTTCACTTCAATTCCTGCTACTTTGTTACAGGACGTTGCTAATTACTTGCAAGATAAACATGACATGAAAAGGTGCAAAATAGACCTACTAGACAAGAGTAAAACCAACTAATAGAACTCTTCAGTCACCTCACCAACTTTCTAGCTGAAAGAAGCATAAAAGTCACAGAATATATTATGATTGCCTTTTTTATTGTATTAGAACTTGTTAATTTGCATGATCTTTGGATTTTTGATTCTGGTGTCATAGATTATTTGTCTAAGTTGAGTAATATTTCTAATCTTAAACACTTTGTTTCAGTAGTTAATGGAAAGGCTCTCTTATGAAAGAAAAGGAAAAAAATTAAATTAGTCTTTATAACAATCATATTTGATGTCTTATATGTTCCCTTATTTCCTTTTCAATAACTCATGGATAGTAAGTTAACCCCTACATTCAATTATCATGTAATTTTCACTCGTCATAAGGTTATATTTCAAGGAATTATTATCTCTTATCAGTAAAATATGGATTGGAAGTCGCTACCTAATATTTTTATCACTAGAAACCCTAACTAACATCAAAGATGGGGTACAGAGATTTGTTGTGTAAAGAAAAGGTATTAACATCCCAAATACGTCTTACTTAAGGTAAATTATATTGTTTTATTGTCTAATAAAATATAAAGTTGTGGTTGTATTTTTTAATAGTTGATCTATCTAAAGGGTCAAGAAAATTTTTTCTTAATAAGAAGGTTTTTATTTTAATATGGTAAAACTTAACCATTTTAACATCCAAAAAAATTAATATCTAAAATACATATTACATGTCATGTCGTATCCAGAAACTAAAAGATAAAATTAAATAAAATTTTTAGTTTTTTAAAAAAATTTAGCTAATATTCTCTTGACTTTAATAAACTAGTTATTAAAGCTAAAATATTATTGTTTGGTGTATGAAAAAAATAATATAATTTTTTAGCTTTAAGACACTTGGTTGTATGTATAAAAATAGTTTTTTCTTTTTTAAAAACCTTTTTAAGTTGATAAAAATTAGATATTTTAATACCAGATTTATATTTTTTGGTATAAAATACATATTAAGTAAAATTTAGTAGAAAACTATACAAAAAAAATTAAAAAATTTTAAAAGTATGTTTTTTGAAAACTTTTTAGAATTGAGTCAGACTTGGCCCAAACTTTTTGGGTTGGGCCAAGTTTATCAACCCATCTAAACAATGGGTCTCTCCATGTATGTGAATAGTGGTGAGACCCAAAAAAGAAAAAGAAGAATAAAGGGAAAGGAAAGAAGGCTGACATGTAGTGGCTCATGGTGCTACTAGTGGCTGTGAAGGTGGAAAAACATCGTTGCTGGTAGTGATAGAGGTGTTGGTGATGATTGTTCTCATTGTTTTTTCCCTTATTTTTTTTCTTCCTTTCCCTGCTTTTCTTCTTCGTCGTCTTTTTTTTTTCAATGATGGTGTTGCGGTGGTTGTGGACGGTGGTGTTGTGGTTTGCAGTGGTTCTTCTCTATTTTCCTCTCCATTTTACTTCTTTTTCTCTATGTTTTTCTTTTTTTTTTCTTTTGGTCTTGATAGCATTCTCCCTCTTCTTCTTCTTCTTTTCTTTGTTTTCCCTTTTCCCTCTTCTTAGTTGCCCCTCTCTGTATTTATAGGTTAAAATAGGGGGGAAGACCCCCTACTACATCTGCCTAAAAGGTAAGGTCGTCGAGGCAGCCACTATACAACCACCCCATGATTGCCCAAAATAGTATGTCCCCTTTGAATTTCAGCAAGCAATACGAGGTGTTGGTGTCTTTTTGAAAGGGAGTTGGTGTCTTTTTAAAAGGGGAAGGAGGTGGAAAACATAGGAAGAAAAATCTTCTTTTTCTCCTGCTTCGCACGTCCAGGGAAAGAAGAAGAGTTACAATGTCATTTAAAATGACATTGTTTTGTGCTTTTTTATGAATAGTTTATGAAACAACACCTTTTTTGCAAAAATGCATCGTTTCATTTAAATGAGAACGACCCCAAACTTATGGAATAGTCCAAATTAGTCTTTAATTTATTATTTATTCAATCAAGTCCTAAATTGTAATTTTGCTTTAAAAATCAATGCAATTACATCCATACCAAAAATCGAACAACGACCATGAAGTTATCCATCTTTTTTATTTTGACCCTTGGTCTTGAATTTATAAAATTTGACCCTCATTTAATCAATAAACTTCTTTCTTTAATTTAGCCTCTAATTCGATTTACTTACAGCCCCTCTATTTACGCATGTTTTTAATTTTAATCATTGGTTTTAAATTTCTTCAATTAAGTCTTTAATTAGCTATTAAACTTCAATATTTATGCAATTAAGCCATTGATTTAACCCAATTAACTCTTAAAAAATATAATTTGACCCGATAACTTTAATGTTTTTCAATTAAAGCCCAAATTGACTTCAATTAAAGCCTAAATTGACTTCAATTAAACCTTCAATAACATTTAATTGAATCCATAAGCATCTAATTTCAGATTTTTTTCTTTAAATTGAATGTTCTTTGTCAATCGAGCCCTTATTAATCAATGATTTATTGTCAGATTTCAATCTTTGTAATTTTAAACTTCCTCAACTAATTTTAGTTATTTTCTTAGCACTTTGGCATCTTTTTTCATTGTTATTATTTTTTTATATTATATTTTTTTATTGTTTTTTGTATTTTTTTGTATGGAGACCAAAAAATAGGTTACAACAACACTAATCTAAAACAAAGCCTAAGAGCACTGGAAAAGAAAGGAGACAATATTTTTAGATTATAGAGGATGATAAATAGATATATAGAATTTTTTTAGAAAAATATTTCTCTTAGGAAATAAAATTAGACACGTTGATTTATATATGTAGGTGATGTATGGTATTTAAATGGAATTTGGTAAATAAGATTGAAAAAACTTCATTATAAAATAAATAAATAAATAAAGATTGGGAGTGGCTTATTGTGAGAATTAAGAATCCATAATACTTTTTTAAAAAAAAAATTATAATAATAATTGAGCATTTAGGTCTAGCGTTTTTCGCAATAAGTTTCATTTAGTTAATATATGTTACTAAATAATCGATTAATATTATGACTATACCAATACAATATCTAATAATTTAATAAAATAAAAAAATAATTTGTAAAAAAATATATTATTATATAACAAAATTGTAGAGTTATACCTATTGAATAATAAAATTTTAATATTTAAATAAATTAGTTATTGCATTTATGTTGTAGTTGTTTATATATTTCTACGTAGGAATAGTGTGTGCATGTGTGTGTATTCTTCATACATCAAATTTTAATTAAATAAAAATTATACATATGATGGAAATTATTTATCTGTTATCATACTGCAATGTTTCTTTGATTACCAGACCTTTCCATCCAAAATTAAACATAAGTCCACCCTGGATGCAACTAACCCAAAAAGGACCCAATGCTTTCATCTGATTTTAATTTTCTGGCCCAAAATATCTAAAAGTCCAAAATGAGAAAGCCTATTCCACACTTCAACATTGACCAATGTTTTTTAGTTTCTCTTGAGACCCCTTCGTCCTTCTTTATGCTGTGTGATATATAGAGCTCAAATTTGTAACTATCGAATCCAATTAACACAAAAAATTTGAATTTGTTTCTAACAAGATGTCATAGTTATCTATGTCTTCCGTCTGAATCGCTTAAAAGTTTCGCTCATAAGATTAATAATCTTAATTTAAATTAATTTTAAAATGATATTATTTTAATGATATTTTTTTAATTTAAATAATATTATTTTTTAAAAAAATATATTGATATTAATTTAATCGATCCATTTGGCTTGGTCAATTGAATACCAAATTTGCCTGTCATATTATCCAAGTTTAATTAAATTATTATTTAAACGATTTAAAAAAAAAATACTTCAGTCAAGTTAAGCTTTGAATATATGTATTATTGAATTAGACAGGGTTTAATTATAATAATAAAAAATATTAAAATTGTTTTAACAACTGGTCCAAAATCAATGAATGTTTGTAACATTTGGTTCGCATAAATTGAATCATGTTATAGATCGTCAAATTAAAATCTGAACGGTAGAAATTACTAGATAGTGGTTTCCAATTGCATTAAAAACTTATTACATAAAGCGATGAACTAAAATCTAGAAGGAGACAACATTTCTACTCTCTGTCCCATTCCCAGAACTAACACAATATTCAGTAGTCCCTTGAGGCTCTTCATTTGTAGCTTAATTAATTATTCTGAGAGATCCGGCTGATATGGAGAATACAGAAAACTAAATCAGTTTTTTTCACTGATAAGCCCTCAAGATGATTTGATTTTCTTTGTTGATAAGAAAATTTAAAATTGGATTTTTTGGCATGATTTTTCTGTGAATTTCAAATTCATTAATCCATATTAGTAGATGTTTAGAGGGGAAAGAATTTAATCCAAACTGGTAGATATTTGGCCAACATAATGTAATTTTTCAAATTAAATTGGAACTCAATTTAATCAAAATGAGCATCCACTATATATATATATATATATATATATCCCATCTATCCCGAAAAAAGGCCTCCTTTTCATCCTTATTTTCTGAATTTGACAGTACAAGTCCCTAATCAAGAAGTCCTACTGGGCTGGGTTCATGCATCAACAATATCCCCGGCCTCAGCAGCAGCAAGCACAAGCTCTGGCTGTTGACTGAGTGTCCCGTCTATGGCATTTGGTTGGCCCAAAGCCTTCAAAGCCAAGTGTGCGGCTTTCTGCCCTGAGATCATCATTGCCCCAAATGTTGGACCCTGCAAAAATTAAGTTAATAATCAGGACTCTTTGATAAAACAGTACGATTTGCACATGAACTTCATATACATACATACATATATATATATATATCGTTATAGAGATTTTACCATTCTTGGTGCTCCATCAATTTCTGCAACTTCCATGCCTGTAACAATCATACCAGGCACAATCTCTCTTGTAAGCCTAACAATTGCATCTTCAGCAGCGTTCATGTCCAGTGCTTTCATTCCAGGAACACTATCAATCATGCCAATACTCTTCAATCTCTTAACACCAGTAGCTCCAAAAGGCCCGTCATGTCCACATGAACTAACCACGACCTTAGCCTCCATAACATTAGGGTCCATGCAAGATTGAGTGTCATGGTTCATAGACACTAAAGCCCAGTTAGTAACCACACCAGAAACTCTCCCTCCTTTCACTATTAAATCCTCTGCTGCCACAGCATTGAACAACTTCACATTAGGCCTAGCCAGGAGTTTGCTCATGATTGTCGAAGTGAACAGAGCTGCATGCTTGATAACCACATAGTTATCTGCCTCATCATATTCAATTTCAAGCTCATCAAGAAATCTATGAGCTGGTTTACGAACAATCATAGCTGAAAACAACTGGCCACCAAGCCATGCACCACCTCCAGGGCTAACTGATTGCTCAATTATAGCAACAAGAACTGAAGGGTTCTTGCTTAGCTCATAAGCACAAGAAAGACCAGCAGAGCCAGCACCAACAATGACAACGTCAGTGTCTGCATAAGTAACCATGTCTGTCATGTAACGACGGGTCATTTCACGAGAGACGATGGATTCTTTGATGGGCTGGAACTTAAAGGACTGAAAATCACATGAAGGTTGTGTTAAGGACATGGAAATGGCAGGAGAGGTGGATTTTATGGGAGTGAAACGTGTAGTAGTGGTGATAGGTGTGCCATGGAAGGATGATTTGGTGTCCAAGAAAGAGGACTTGAGGTTTGCAGATAGATAAGGGGTAAGGGTAGTGGCCATGGCTGTAATTCAAGAAGTTCTTGATAAGGTTTTGTTAAAGGGTTTTTGTCAATGTAAATGAAATTGGAGAAAGCTAGAGAAGAGGCTTGAGACATGCGAGTCTAGATGATTGGTTTTTAAGGATGTGTAGCAAGTGGTGGGATGTGAAAATATCTGAAATAAAAATCTGCAAGTTAGAATGATGGGTCATGCGATAGATAGCTAGATAGAACTTGGACGGCTCATAATGCTTGGAGCCTTGCTTTCTGGATATAAAGACTGCACCAAAAGCAACATAACTGACAACTTTCCTGCAATAAGATCTGTGAGAGATTTTTGTTTTGCCTAATTCATCGATTTTTTTGGATAAATCTATAGCAGTCCCATAATTGATACAGGATTAGTTTAGCACTAGTCTTGGTTGATTTGTACGAAGATAATTTATTCAAGATATATTTATGTGAAAAAAAAACTAATTTAATTTAAAAATTTAAACTGGTAATACATATTTGTTTTTAATATAAAAAATTGATCAATAAAAAATATTTTTTAATAAAAATATTTGGCTTAGTTTTTAAAAAGATAAATTTCTTTTATTTGAGACAGAAAAACTTTTCAGAAGATATAAAAAATTTAAAAATATCATACTATTTACTAATCATATTAAATTTAGTATTTAAACTTTTGATTGTTATATATTTTATTTTAATTTTTTTTTAATTTCATCCCTTAAAATTAGATTTAATTTGATTTTTATATCAACCTTGATCTTTATTTTTATATGATTGTTTTTTTTCTTTTCTCTTATTATTTTTTAGTTAAAATATTTTATTTATCAGATTTGGTCTTTATTATTTTAAATATTATTTATTTTATTTAAAAAAAATTATGAAATTTTAATTTATTAATTTTTTTATAATTTCATCATTTTATAATTTTATAATTTATTATATTTAATATCTATTATTTTGATTATTATCTATTTTATTTGAGATTATTTATGAAATTAGATAATTTTTTTATAATTTTATTTTCATTCAACTTTTTAATTTGTAAGATTTGTTCCTCATTATTTTAATAAACTTGAAAAAAATAAAACAATTAATAAATTATTTTTCAACTCATTTTCCATGACTACCCAACACTAGAAAATATTTTCTAATTTATTTTTCACTACACTACTAAATATTAAAAAATAATTTATTTTTTAAAAATTTATTTTCTAAGAAAATTACTATTTAAAAAAAATTCTAGTAGATAAATGGGGTCTAAATATATGAAATATTTTCTCTCTCCTCTTTTTCTCACGTGTTTTGCTTTCCTTTTTTTCTTTTTTCTCACTCTTTTTTTTTTCTTCTGTATAAGTAGATATTATTCTTTCACAAAAGTCTTGTCGATCAAATAATTTGAGTTAGCAAACCTTTCAGAAGCAAAGCATAACAATCCAACATTTGTAAATGTTCATTACTCCTTGTCAAACCAAGAAATTTCAGCTAACTACACCAACATGACCGTCTTTGAGCATCGATTTTACCTTTTTACCTTGGCATTTCTAACCTTATACCTAGTTTCTTTTCTTCAATTCATAAATGAAACACAATTTTAATAATTTACAAAAGTTATGCTCAACTTCCTACGTAAAAACCTTGAATCTTACTGCCATTGCATCATCTTGGATATCGAAAAGGGGACACGCAATTTCTGATATACACATCAATATCTTTTTCTGCACTTTGCATGAGCCGTCTACACACTCTTACTGTACTTGTACCTCTGGTGTTGATTCAAGTTCATATTGCATAGCCTTCTGCTTCGTTTTCCGGGAAATTCTTGATGTCGAAGATGAAGAATTAGGAGAGGAAGAGCTTGTTTTCTTTTTCCTAGTTTTCGGTTTCTTGGGAACATTTGGAAGATCCGAAGGTGGAATGTCATTGAACACGTTAGGCATAGTTTGTTGACCCATAGATTCATCAAAATCTGTCACAAAATATTACAAAAAATCGTAATCATGTCATCATACCACGGAGATAATTAATTATGCACAAACACCTTATATATATATATATAACATCGCAACGTACGAGAAGGAAAAAACTAGATTTGAAAGATCTCTTCAATAGAAGATAGGCGTTCCATTTCGGAATTAGATTTGAATAACAAACTTAATAGTAGCCTCAGAACAGAAGAGTAGCCTGAAAACCTTGAATCACAAGACACAAATTCTTTGAGCTGCCCTCCAGCCGGTCCCAAATAACTCATAAAGACAACATCCCTGGTAGATTTTTTTTCTTTGTTTCAAGTGGTAAGATTTGAGCCCTAGAATTATCCCAACACAACAAGAGCACACAGCTAACCATTTTTAAAGAAAAATAGAATACCATAATTGGATTACTATAACTAGGTTTATAGAGATTGGTTTTTAGCTGCAAGGAGAGTGAGATGAGCACTTAATGTTGTCATGCCATAGGTTTCGAAATATTGATGCCGAATTATTTTTCTAAATAACATCAATCATTTGAAAATATGTGTTGCAGGTTCTACCAATTGGATATTTATCATCATAATTGGCATTATTAAAGAAACTAATTTAATGGTTATTTAGTATGAATGGAGCATTACTCGAGGTGGAGTGCTATGGTTCAAATTATGTATTAAGGCCTCATATAGGAATGTTGAGAAGTATTCCAACGGAATTTCAGCTTTAAAATCCTCGATCAATGGATCATTGCCTCACTCTCAGCACTAATAGCCAGAAATTCTCAGTAATATTCGCCAAGATACCTTATGATTATTATTATCACACCATATAAGTGGCTTGAGTAGCAAAATCCTATACATGGTCCACCAAAAACTGGCCTTTTCCAAGGCCATCAGTTACATAGATTACCCACATAAATATTATTCTTAGCTCGCGCGTGACACAAAAGCCACCTCTTCCCTCTTGGAGGCAAAGAATCTCAACTCTCAGTGTACCTTGAAGATTAGCTTTTTGATAAACTGAGAGGGGCATTCCTATGAGTTTCTTCACACGTGAAAAGGCCCTACTTTCACCTGTCTTGTAATGCAATAGAACCCCACTTGGTATCTATTAAGTATTTTTCAAGGAGGTCCTTCTAGCTAGGTTTTGGCATAACAACAGTGCTCAGCATTTATTATTATTATTATTTATCATGTGTAGTGTCTAGATCAACTTATCTGAGCTCGAACCTAAAACTACAAGGAAAACAAACCCTTGATCTCAACCTTTTTACTGCCAAATCACCAACTATATAGTTAAGTGCTCGTTAATTATTTATTCTATATGTGGTGGCTAAATCACAGTTATCTTGCCACTACATAAAAACTAAGGTGTTTGATAGTAATCTATTTACTCTAGTCTTTTTCCACAAAACAATATATTGCTACACAACAATAACAAAAGAAAAATCATGTCACAGAAAAGAAAAATAATTGACGAGGTTTTCAAAAACAACAATGACAATACCTTGAGAGGACCATGGGGAGAAAGTAACAGAATTAGAATCTCTTGGATTAGCAACAGTGGTTGTTGAGAAGTCAGGTGTCTTGAATTCACTCATCTGCAATATTGTCCCACAAGAATTTCATTAACTTATCGTTATAAAAATTGCATGATGAATCATGGCAAACACACTTTTGGTGCGAAAAATGGTCATTAGAGATTTCCTTTTTCTAGTGCTAGAGGAAGTTCAGAGGATTTATGAGACAATGGTAGGCCAAGAATTGTAGATAGTACTACTACCTACCCAAGTGGGTGCACTGCCAGAAGGGCCACCTATATGCGCCACATGCGTGACATCTGTTGGATACCCAATTTCCATCTCTCGTTCCTTCACCACTGCAAGAAATTGAACACACCAAACAAGCAACAATTTTACGCATGTTGATTTGGAAACCAGATGTGATATATAAATACATTGTCAAGAAAAGAAAGGTAGGCTTACCAAAGATTTGCGAGATGTACTTAAACCCCTTACGGAGCCCTTTGATTTTGGTTGCCATGGAGAAAATTAGAAGCCAGCCAAATGGAATAGCCCTTCAATGAAATATTGATTCAAAACAGAAGGAAACAGCGCCACCAAACGAACGTGGATGCTTCTAATTTTGCCTGCTAGAAAAAAAAAGATGTACTTAGGACATTTGAGATTATGCAATCCACACCAAAATATATATTACAGCAGACCACGTCAAGGGACGGGAAAAAACCGGACAAAAACGTGGAGCAGCTTATGCATGTGATTTACAAACTATTAACCCGTGAAAGAAGATTGGAATCTTTGAATGAAAAATACATTGCCTTGATGTGAAGGAAAGGAAAGAAAGAAAGAAAGAAAATTATAGTAACTTTACCTCAAATAATTGATGGCCAGGTATGGCGGTACAAAGAAGTGAGAGATTCAAAAGAGAAACGACCTCTTCTCTCTTTCTTCCTCCAAGCAACAATATTGCTCCATATATCTATCACTATACTTTTGATGAATATAAAAAGAACATACATGAACTCTAAATGTAAAACTATCATGAGATAGCTTGCTAATATCAAAGAGAATCCATCAAAGCCAAAGAACTTGAACTAAAGGAAAGAGAGAAAATATCGTGTGGGTGTAAAGAGTCAAGAATATAGCTAGCAAGCTAGAAAAGAAAGAAATTAAAGAAGTTGGAACGAAAACAAGCCCAAAGGTTTTGAAAGACGAAGGGCAAAGAAAGAAAGAAGAGATGACGATAAAAGTTGGATGGTGGTTTTGTTGTTTTCGGTTTGGCTAATAATGAAAAGTTCTTGCAAATATTTGGTGACAAAAATGTGAGCGCAGGAAGAATTTGCTTTGTTGTTCAACGAGCAAAGCGCGGGTCTCAAGCCCTTTAACCTGTCTTTTCAAGCTTCTTCTCTAAAAAAACATTGCTAGGGCTCTCTCAAAATGCGGGCAAATTTTCAGAGGCGATTAAAGAGAGTAAATTTATGTTTTTGCAGTGTTGACTTGTAAAAGAGAAACTCTGCCTCGTAAATTGAATTTTATCTTCCAAAAGTTGTCTGTCATCATCTAGAAGGATTTTCCCTATATAGAGAAAATCTTGATATAATGTATCTCTCTAACTCCACATATCTCATTTTCACTTGACATCATTAAACTATTTGGATTTTCTATTATAAGTATATATAAAAATATATTTTGAAGACTATAACTACATTTATATAACGAGGCAAGAAGTGTTTGTTGAAAATGGTTTTTGAAACGGTGATTCCAATTCGAAGAAAAAAGGTTATATATAAATATATATATATATATAATGTAAATGTAGTTTAATTTTCAATATGGTTTTCAAATATAATACTAATCATAAACCTAGTAAAATAATTTCTATCCAGATTGATGATTTTTTAAAATATTTATAAAACTTCAATAAACGTTTTTAATTATAGAAGAAAAAAATCAAATGGATTTACAACGTTATGTGAGAGACATTTTTGGGGGTGTTTGTTTGTATGAAAATGAGTTTTTGGTTACAAATTTTTTTATATAAAATAATTATGATAATCATCTTTAAAAAATTATTATATGAATCTGATCTACATGAATTATGAATTTATGAGGGTTTTGTTTTTTGCAAATGAAACATATTTGATCTAACTGAGAGACGAAAGAAGAGAAAAAACACAAATCCTAATTTGAAAATGACAATTAATCTTAAGGTTAAAAAGAATGGTCATTAATAATTGACAAAAATTATTAGTATTAAGACACACAAGCAAATAACAAATATATTAAAAGGTATAGGAAATTTTGTCATTTTGTCATTCCAATCAAAAAATAAATATTGTCTTCTCTATCATTATAAACGGTGCATGTGATCTAATTATGACCAGTGTATCACCAGCAATCCTTTCTGTTTTTCCTTCATTTCTCTTTTCTATCTATGTAAAAACACTATGGTCCTCCTTTTTAAAATTTCAAATCCAGCCCTTTGAGTTTTGATTGCTATTTTTAGTTATTTTTTCTTTTGTTAGTATTTTATTTGTTTTTAATTTAACTCTTGGTTCTTAATTTGTACATATGAGGTATTTCAATTTGGTTCTTTTACTTTTAATTTCTAAATTTATTTATTTTTTTACTCTTTTATCAAAGTTTTTATAGCTTGCAATTTGATTCAAATCAAGTTTATGATTTTTTTGTTTTTTCAATTTGATCTTTTTTTATTTGTTATTATTTTTCTTGGTTTTTTATCAAGATTTTTATAGTTTTCAATTTTATCCTTCAAATCAAGTTCAAGGTTTTTATTTTTTTAATAATCATAATAATAATGATAGTAACAATAACAATTGTAATAATAACATGATAATATTAATGATGATGATGATGATGATTATAATAGAAATAATAATGATACTGCCTATTAATATTAGTAGTTATAGTAATCTTGATTATCATATTTTGAATTAGTATTTTTAAAAAAAATTGTATAATTATAAATTTTTTCTTTAATTTCATCTTTTAATACTTAATTTTTTTAATCAAATTTTGTGAATTTTTTATAATTGACCATATACCTTTAAATTTATAATCAAGATAAAGCATAAAGTGCATCATACCGCATCATACTTTACTAGGAACCATAAAGTTCTTTAAGTGAGACCAATTACTATTTTATTTTTTAAAAGTTTTTTTATATATTTTAAAAAAAATAAAATTTTATATTTTTTTCTTTGCTTCAATTTTTTTTTATATGTTTTCAAATTATTTTGATATATTGATATTAAAAATAAATTTTAAAAAATAAATAAAATATTATTTCAATATATTTTTAAACTCAAAACATTTTAAAAAATAACCACAATATCAAATAAATTCTAAATCTTTTACTATCTAAAAATTTTGCTTAAAAAAACAAGGATATAAAACTACGTGATAGTATAAGAAGTCAAATATTAGAATATAATTCATTTTATTAGGTATAAGTACATAACGGGAATGCATCTACATAACTGTCTTTCGTGCCCCCCACATAAATAATCCCGCACTGTCTTAAATCTGATTTGGTACATTGTGCGATTTTTGTTGAAGGTCAGAATACATTATATGTTCTTATCATATATATATATATGATTTATTATATCTGCAACTACTGTAATGATATCTTCTTGTAATCTACTGTATATCATTGCTGAAATCCCAATGCTGTCCTGGCAAATCCCACAAAGGATTTAGGTGTTTTGATGACATGCTAAGTATTTGTCGATGGTTGGAGCCACGTTTGAGTGGCAGCTGTTTCATTGAAGGAAACAAAATCTTATTAAAAATCAACTTGATATCAACTTTTTTTCATTGTGATTTGGATATAAATTTATGGATATTTTTATCAATTATTGTTATCAATAATTAATTTATCAATTATTTTTCAACTATTTTATCATGAAATTCTTTTTAGTCAAGTTGATATTTAACATTCTCTTCAATGTGATTTGGATAGAAATTTATGGGTTGTAATATATTACCAGTTCGGGGATGATTAGAGTAATTGTCCTGGTGTTGAAGGAGCAAGATCAAGAGTAGTCAAGGCTTTGTTTATTTTCATGAAATAAAAAATTAATTTTCAATATCTTCTATTTTCTTAGATCTAAAATCATGTTTCAAAGAAAATTGTTTTGTAGTTCATGTTTCCCTTCAAATTATTAGGAGAAAATTCAGGTTCACAACGTGTATGATACACATGCATTTCCTATTTTCGAGGAAAATAGAAGAACATTGTATGTTGGGATCGACTTCTTCTGCATCTTATAATTGAAGTGCAGCAAATTCTCCTATATTTTAAAATCGTAATAAACGATGGGAGGGATGAACTAGAACGAATAGTATTTTCTATTAATAGGAAGTCAATGATTTGCTTTTATTTTATTTTCTATTTTTTTTAGATTTGAATGAAAAATAATTTAATGAACAATCACGATACAATGGTTCTCAATCCAAATATAAATGTATGATCGCTGGGAACTTGAGTTAACGGGCTCTACTATATGATTTGATTTTTATAAGTGATTATCTATTCAGAGTGTCTTCTTAATACACACACATACATAATTTTTCTTCCACGTCAGGTTAATAAACTTTTTATCTACCAAATAACTATATATTAATTTTAAATATCAATCTTACTTTAACTTATGAAAATAACTGGTTCTTCTCGTAAAAAAACATAATACATATTAGTTTAAATGACTCCAATAAAAAATATATAGTCTTAATAGAGCATTGATCATGAATATTTTAAAACAATGTTGTAATATTATAAGAATCTCATAATTATAACAACTATATAATTGTTTTCTTACAAAGTATTTTTATCTTAAAAACTTTATCTTTATTTTAGATTTGTTATAGATAAATAAAGTTTTTATTAAAAATTTAATATGTTTGCATGAATATAGTCAATATCATGTGTAACTAACTAATTGATTACAAGTTATATGTGCTAACAATTTTTTACTTGCACTAAAATCAATCACTCATTCATCAAATACCATATCACCTTACTTGATTATAATACTTTTACTATGATAGTGGCTTAGTAAGAAGACCTACAAAATTCTTTTTAATAAATACTTGATTTATTTTTATAATTTATCTTTCTTAATTCTCTAACCATATGGAATTGTATAAGCATATTTTTGGATTATTGGTGAGACTCTAGTTTTTTTTTCTTGTGAAATGGCTCCATTATTATCACAGTTTAAGACTACAGGATTAATAATGGAAAAAACCACACCTACTTTAGTAACAAACTTCTTAATCAAAATAACCTCTTTTGTTCCCGTAAACACAAAGGTGTATCAACTATAGTTTTAAATTCTAATTTGGTTTCTTATATGAAATTCTTTGAACATACAACACCATTATTTAAAATAAAATATATCTAGACTGAATTTTTTATTTTTATTATCTAATTAAAAACTAGTTTCTAAATAACCATAAATTACTAGTTCATCTTTTTCATAGATTAGAAAATATTCTTTGTTCCTTCTAGATACTTAAGAATATTTTTAGCTATATTTTATTAACATTTACCTTGATTATATCAACATCTACTAATTAGTTTAAAGTACAAAATATATATGATATTATACATAGTTTTACATACATTATAGATCCTATATCCAAATCAAATGGAGTTATTTCCATCGTATCTTTCTCAATTTGTGTTTTAGACATATATCATTGGAGAGTCATATATCCTATACGAAATAGGTAAGTATTTTTTTTTTTATTCTTCCATGATAAATTATTTTAGCATCTTACATATATACATAGATTGGAACAATCCAAATAACTGTTTAGATCTATCTCTATATATCTTTATTTTCATTAAATAAGTTGCTTCTCTCAAATATTTAATGAAAAAATTCTTAGACAACCAGATATTTACTAACTAGAGTGAAAAAAATATAATTTCTTATTAATAATATATCATCTATATATAATATTAGAAAAAGCAACTCCACTTTCACTAATATTTTTTATAAACACAAGGCTTATCAACATATTTGATTAAATTAAATTGTTTGATTATCTCATCAAAATGAATATTCCAACTTTTAAAGCTTACTTACGTCTACAAATGGATTTTTATAGCTTACATACTTTATTAGCAAATCCCTTAAATCCAAAACTTTTAAATTGTGTAAATTGTGTCATATACAATTTTTTTAAAAGATTCTCATTCAGTAAAATAACTTTGACAATTCAAAACTTTTAGGTTGTGTCATATACACATCTTCTTGAAAATTCTTATCCACTAATATAATTTTGACATTTATTTTTCTAAAATCATGATTGTCGCACGTGTAAGGCGTCACGGTGAAAACATTCACCCTCAAAATATATTATTTTTTATCAATCTGAAAAATATAGAAAGACAAGAAATTCTTATCTTTTATTACTGGAAAAATAGAATGGGAGTCGCCATATAGTATTTTTGTCACTAAAAACCCTAACTAGTCTCAGAGATTGGGTACGGAGACTGATTGTGTAAACAGAAGATACTAACACCTTAAATATACCCTACCTAAAGTAAGCTGCATTGTTTTATTGTTTGATAAAACTTAAGGTCTTATCGTGTTTTCTAGTTATTGGTTCATTTATGGATTAAGAAAAGTCCTACCCGGTTAGAGGATCCATATCATATCAGATAATACTAACGTTAACTAAAGAATTTAATATTCAAAATACATCTTACATATAAGGTAGTAACCCCAGATATTAAAAGAAAATAAAAAAAATTTTGAAAAATTTAAAATGTTGACCTAATTCTCATGATTTTAATAAACTAGTTATTAAAACCAAAATGCATGTTAATACATATTTTTAAAGTTTTCTTTATTATATGAAAATATAATATGATTTTTTATATATATTTTGAGAGACTTGGCTGTACATATAAAAACAAAATATTTTTTATTTTTTGATGAAAATTGGGTATTTTAATATTGAATTTATATCTTTATTGTATTAAAATACAAATCAATATTGATCAAAATAAATTAAAAAATTTAATGAAAAATCATATATTTTTTGAAATAATTTTTGAAGAAATTATTTTTTGGGTTAGGTTGGACTGAGTAGGTCTAGTTGGGTCACTGATCCAAGCCACTGACCCTAGTGACCTGACTGGCTTTCAAATACAAGCGTGCATGAACAATTAACATATGCCTGCTATAACCAAAATGTAATTAAATTGCACTTGCATAGTGTTTGTGCAATTATAAATGGAAGGAGAAGGAATGAAAAGCTTACCTAGTTCACAACCAATATTGGGAGAAATCCCTCTTAAGCTTATCACCGGGATTCTTGAAAGAAGTTATGATGCCACTCTTTATGTCAAGTTTGCCTTCCATTCTGTTTTCTTCTTGTGTCCGTCTTTTCTCCTCTTTTTGGGTCTGGTTCTCTCCTTCTCTTTGTTTCTTTTCTTAGTTCTTCTCTTGTTCTGCTTTGTCGCCCCTTTGATCTTTTCTGCTACTCTTCTCTATTTTTTTTATTACTCTTTGCTTTATTTCATGTTTTGATCACTCTCTAACTCCTCTTTTCCCAACTTATCTTTGTTTTTTTTTCCCTTACATTTCCCTCTTTCTGTTTTTTTCTCCTTTGCTTTTCCCTCTTGGGTTCTTTTGCTTCTTTTGCTCTCATTTCTTTTCTTTCCCTGTCTGTTACCTCTCTTCCTCATGTCTCCCTCTGCTTTTATTCTCCCTATTTTCCTTTATTTTCTCTTTTTTTTCTTTTTTTGTTGTCTCCTTATTTTTTCCTTCCCTTTTACTCGGTCCTTCCTCTAGCTTTTATAGCTAAAAGATGCATGCGTTATGGCAAGCATATGGTAATGGTTGGCGTGCATTATAGTGTTAAGGAACTTAGTTGCAAGACATACCTCCCCTTGATTGCAATTCCACAAACCATTGCTTGAAGACAATGAACACTGTGCAGTAATTCTTAATGAAACAACGCCGTTTCAATTTCACAATAATATTTTTAATTTGGACCTTTATAATTTTATAATCAAGCCCTCATTCCAGTTTGTTTCTTAATTTTGGATTGCTTTAATTAAGTCCTTAATTGACAATCAAATTTTAATAATTATGCAATTAAACCCCTGATTTGACCAAATCAACTCTTCAAAATTATAATTGGACCTAGAACTTTAATTTCTTCAAATAAAAGCCTAAATTAACTTCAAAATTAATTTTTCTTGCAATCAAACCTTCTATAAATTCAATTAAACCTTAAATAAAATTCAAATAAGTCCATAAAAATCTAATTTCAGACTTTTTTTTCTCAACTTGAATTTTTTTTGTCAACAAAGCTCTTATCAGTAAAAAATATACTGTCAAATTTAAACCTTTTGTATTTTTGAACCTCCTCAACCAATTTTTCAGCATTTCAGCATCCTTTTCTTACTCTTATTATTTTTTAAATTTCTTCCAAATATTTTTTGATATATATATTTTAAGAAATCAAAAATGGGTAACAACAGTAATTATGATATGCATCTACAGTAAGCAAGATCCTTATGGATTTTAATATAGTCATCAGCACGAAGATTTCATCAAATTCAACCTATTTGTCCTTGTATGCAACTTTTGGCAAATAGTATAGCATCGTATGCTTGTTAATTTCCCTTTTATACTAGTCTTTATTTTAAAGATCCATTTACAAACTATTGGTGTTATCCATTCATGTGGACCAACCAAGGTCTATACCTAATTGGTATACATGGAACCCATTTTATATTTTATGGTTTCAAGTTATTATTTAGAATCAATATCATATATTAGTTTCATATAATTAGTAAGCTCAACAAGTATAAACAACTATCATTTTTAGCTTTTATACGCAGCTTATATCTATTTTATGCATGACATATCCTATTAGATCTACAAAGTTCTTATGTTTTTTTAGCTCCAAGATGAACATCCAATGATTTAGCCTTAAACACAAGTTCCATTTAAATGTTAGTTTGTGTTTCTTAAACTTCTTCAAGTTCTATGTTCCTCTCATTATTCATTTAAAGAACAAATTTTTTCTTCATACAAGTAGCATGTTTTAAAACAAAATCTTTTGCGCAACTAGATGATATAAATTATCCAATAGTTTTTTCGGATATCTTACAAACTTACATTTATTTAACTTAGTTCCTAAATTTTTAAATTCAATATGCTTGATAAACTTGTTTTCGTATGCAGATCCAATAAGCCAATTTATTTGGGTTAAGCTTTTAATGGGCTTGATTTTATCAAGCCTATAAATACATGTAAAAATAACATTTTTTTTAATAACAATGCTAAATCATGCAAAATGAATTTTTTTGCTAGACATAGTAAAAAAATACTAAATTATTTTTTAAAAGCTTAATCATGATGCAATTAAAATTTTTATTTTTTTATTTTATATATTAAAAAACATGTGAAAATATGCAAATACACACATATTCACTTTTACTAATTAAGTCACACATATAATTGATTACATATATTTATAATTGTCGTATTGTTATGCACCTCACTAAGAATGGCAAGTTTACCTTTAAAGTGTGTCGAAAGTGCATGTTAGGTTTAATCATAAAATTATAATTATAAAGTTCTAGATATGCCACCAAGTATTATGGTTACTGGAAAATCTATGGTCTGCGAGAATCTAGAAAAAAAACTATTTATGCAAGGGGAAGGCACATCACCCATGATGCACCCTTCTTAAGATAAATTACATTATTGTTTGACTGTTTTTCTATGTCATGTTTTTATCTATTGGTTTGTTTAAGGTTTAAGGTAGATCTTCCATCGTGAGAAAGTCTCTACCTTATTGAATTAAATTTTAGTCATTCTAAGAGCCAGACTTATTTATTTCTTGAATATAATTAAATTCTAGCATTTTCAATAAGAAAATTATTATTATTATTATAAGGATAGTAGTGCTAAAGGTAGTGTTTAGGGCTTTGTAGATTCAAATTATGTTGCTTATCTGGATAATAAGAGGTCCAGATATGTTATATTTTCACTCTCTTAAAAAGTTAAAAAAAAAACAACTTTGCAGTTAGTAACTTAGTTTATCATATGAGTTAACTCTTATTTGTTATGATAGTTAGATTGTTATTCATCTAGTCATTAACCACATGTATCATGAAAGAACAACACATATTAATGTGAGGTATCACTTCATTCTAGATATAATGCACAAGGTATTATAACAATGAAGAAGATTGTTACTACTAAGACTTTTGTATATAAGTTGACGGAGCCTATTTTTACAGTCACGTTCAAGCATTGCTTAGACTTTAGAGGGTTGTGTAGTATTTAAGAGGTACTTGATGAAGATAAAAAAGGAGTTCAAATTTTGTAAGTTGACTCAATTTAAGCCAAGATGGTGATTTAATTGTTGGGTTTGTCTTAATTATAGGCCTAAATGAAAAAATAAACACCTATATATTTAGTCTAAATATAAAAATCTAAAGTTATCATATTTTAATATAAAACTTATTTGTGAATGTTTCTATTCTTTACATTTTGGTGACTAGAAAAAAGAAGACAGAAAATGTAAGTTTTGAGTGATGATAAGTGCAAAATATACATATTTTTTACTCCTTTTACACTATGTTTTTTAATGTATTTTGAGTTTATTTGAGTTGTCGCACGTGTGTAATGTCGTGACGATCGTCTAACCCCAAGTAGTATCTGTGTTTATTTGGCAAATACAGGGAGACAAGAAATTCTTATCTTTTATCCGTGGAAAGTAGGAATGAGGGTTGTCACCTAGTAATTTAGTCATTATGAACTCTAAATGGTCTTATAGATCAAGTATGTGGACTAATTATCTAAAAAAAAAATATTAGTATCCCAAATATGTCCTATTTAAAGTAAGCTATATTATTTTATTGTCTGATAAAATCTAAAGTCTTATTGTGTTTTCTAGTTTTTGGCTCGTCTGTGGTTTAAGAAAAGTCATTCTTGATAAGGGGATTCTTATCTTATCTGATAAAACTTAACCATTTTAATGTCGATAAAAGAATTTAATATCCAAAATACATCTTATGTATAAGGTCATAACCTCATATACTAAAAGAAAAAAAAAACTTTTTTTGAAATTTTTGAAATATTGACCTAGTTCTCGTGACTTTAATAAACTGGTTATTAAAGCTAAAATGCATGTTAATACATATTTTGAATTTTTATTTTTATAAAAATATGATATTTTTGAATTTTTTTGTATGAAAATATGATATGATTTTTTTCTTTGAGATACTTGGCTGTGTGTATGAAAAAAAATATTTTTTTTATTTTTCAATGTTTTGACAGAAATTAGGTATTTTAATATTAAATTTGTATCTTTATTATATAAAAATATAAACCAATACTAAGCAAGATTTATTAGAAAATCTACAGAAAATCAAATGTATTTTTTTTCAAATAATTTTTTAATGAAAATTTTTCTTTTTTTAAACATATTAGACCAAGTCTAAAAAAAAACTAGATCAAGATAAGCCTAATAAAATGCAACTATCTCCTGTTAGGTTGGACTCAGCCCAACTGTATGGACTAGGCTGATAATCCATCCCGGACTGCTTATTGTGCCCAGCACAGTAACCAGCTCGAATACAATTACTTAGTTACTGTGCTCATACACGGGTAATTATTTTTCCTTGCTCGTAGAAATGTGCATAATTTCTACATGCAAAAAGATGAAATTGAAAACAAAGACAAAGGGAAAATAATTACCTAAAATGGAGGCGCTGTCGTTCACGGTGTTAATGGCTCATGGTGTCGTTGGTGTTGTGGCAACCAGCTATGGTCGCAAACGTTGGTTCTCCTTCTTTACTTCTTTACTTTGGTGTGCTGTCTTCTTCCTCTATTTTTTGTTCTCCTTGTCAACAATGTTCTTGCCTCTCTATAGTGGCTTCTTACAGGTGTTGTTGCTGTTAAAAGTGTTGTTGGTGGCGATGCAGAAGAGGAATGACGATGGTATACAAAGGACGTTGCATTAGTTTCTCTGTATTTTCTTCTTCCACCTCCTGCCTTCTGTTTATGCTTCTTTCTGCTCTCTTTTTTTTTGTCAATTCTTCGTTCACTCTACTCTCTCTCTCTCTTTCTCTATTAGTTTTTCTTTATTTTTCCTATTCTCCTTTGTTCCCCTCTTTTAGTTTTTTTTTTTCCTTCTCTATTCCACTCTCATTTTTCTTCTTTTTCTTTTGTGCTCTCTCTATTTTCTCTTATACTATTCCCTACTTTTTCTGCTCCCCCTCTTTTTTCTTTCTTCCCCTCCTTTATTTTAGGTAAGCAGAATAGGTATATATATAACCTATACATAGCTCTATTTATGAAAGATTTAATGTACTAATATAGGATGTAAATCTCAACTGATTTATAATCAAATAAAATCAATTAGAAAACCAAAATATTCTAATTCATATTCTGATGATTCTAGTGGTTATTTTCCTGTGATTAAAGGGTTGTACAGCTCTTTTTTGCCCTCTTACAACTAGCACCATGAGGCTAACTGTTTCTTTCAGTTTGAGGTAAGAAAAAATATGATCTACAGCTCAAAAATCAAGCTAAAGAATCATGGAAACAAATAGGAAGTTGCAGAGAAAAGGAAAGAATTGCAGACGAGGAGGGCGCAAAGAAAATGAAGAAATTATAGATAGGGAGGGGTACTTTTCAAAACATAAATGAACAGTACCGTACTACAAAGTCTTATTTTTTTATTCAACATGATTAAAATTTTAGGATAATTAAAGTTTACAAAGATTTTATAAAAATATTGATAGGCAGATAAAATAATCGAGGATAAACTTGAAAAAAAAATAAAAATATAGATTTAGAAAGAAAAGGAACCAAATTTGACACAAAAAGAAAATAAAATTAAATTATAAGGGATAAAATTAAAAAAAATAAAAAAATAATAAGAACAACTAAAAATAAAAAAAAGAACCACATAATATAAAAAATAAATATCAATGAATAAAATTGATAAATAAATTAATTCAATAAAGAATTCAACATCCAATATTTTATAATTAAAAACAATAGGAAATTTACCAATTACGTACCCTAAGAAGCATCTAGGATTATTCTCCTTTTCCTTACAAAGTAGTTGATAAATTTCACTTTCATACAATGTCATGACGCGGGTTTAGCTAGGTGCTCATTTTCTAGTCTGGGACTGTTGACAATAAGAAACCACATTACTTTTTACTCACAATGCCACTTTGTAATGGGATCGTTTCTCAAACGGTATAAACTATGACTACACAGGGTTAATTCAATCGAAACATGAGATATTTATATGTACTTTTCTAATAGTGTTAGATAATACTTGTGAATTAACTTTTCTTCTCGAGATTAAATTTATTTATTTTTATCGATTTTTTCATCTTTTAATTTATATCTTTAAAAGAGAGAAAAAGAAATCTTCATGTTTGTCTATTAAAAAAAAAGAAATAGAAAATAAAAAATATATTCAAAACCTTTCTCTTTCACCAAAGTGGAGATTCAAGTATCAATTTAATTATGTGTTGTTAAAAATGATTTTATATCTTATTTCAATTTAAAAAATAAAATAAAATAAATTTTTTCTCGTTTATAATCCTGGCTCATTTTGAAAATTCCACCGAATTCCATTTGAAACATTTTGGTTTTGTTTTAGTTAAATAATGTTTTATTTTTTATTTTTTAAATAATATTATCTAATTTTACAATAATATTAATCATATTTCTTAATTTAACAATTAGATTAGTCTCAAATTGTTAAAATTTTAAGACAATTGAAGTTCAGAATGCTATTATATTTCTAGTTAAAATTTTAAGACAATTGAAGTTCAGAAAAACCTTGAAGGATTGGCAATGGTTAAATAAAAATATAAAAAAATAAATATTTTCCTTATTAATGTTATTTTTATAATTTTATTTAAATTTGTAATTTTTTTCATAAATATCATTTTATTGAGTTCTTTTTTTATAGTGATTTTTTAATTCTATTATTTAACAATGAGTTTATTAAGAATTAAACTTTATAATTTATTTTAATTTATTTTGGGGTTATCATAATTCTATTATCCAGGTGACGAGTTTGAAAGATTAACCTAAATAGATTCAAGTCAATCTAATATATTATCATTTTAATAATTTTTTAAAAAATAATATCTTAATTTTTTTTATAATTAACCTATATTTTTACAAATTGTCTAAAATGTTTCTAGACTCATTGTCTAAAATGTTTTTAGACTCATCGAGTTTATTAGATCATATATATCAGTTCAACTTACTTTTTTATTTGTATTTATAATGTAAATTATATAATTTTAAGTAAATTTATATTTGAGTTTGAATTGGAATTTTATATATATATATATGCGCGCTCTATCTAAATGCTCCGAAATTAGTAATTATCACATCATCAAATACTTAAAGCATCGATATTACGCATGTTTCCCCTTATCAAAATACACACAGGGAGAGAATCGCTTAAACGAAATGAAGAAAGCTCTTATTAATAACTCAAAACCCATTATTTCTAGTCAAAAGTGGGAAAAAAAAAAGCTGAGCCCATTTCTACCGAAGTTGAGTCCATTTCTACCGACCGAAATGGTTCTAAAAGCGAAAAAAGAGAAAAAAAAGCCACAACATTTCACTTGTTTTAAGACATTGACCCCGGTCTATCATCACAGCCCTTCTGTATAAGAAACTCCAGTAGATTTCAACCAAACCCCTCCTTGTATCAACTCAGCCACCGTGAATTTCTTGGCCTCATTAGCACTAGTAATGACATGATAACCTGGCCACTTCACTCTTTTACTAGTACCAGCACCTGCTCCCTGGTTCAAATACTCACCATAATACAAAGTCTTTAGGGCAAACTCCCCATCCCACGCTGACCACCCAGCTGGATCAATGAGGTCACCAATATTGGACTGCATTACAACAGTCCTTGAGTACTCCTTCCATGGACGGCCCAAGTATGATTTGAATGAGCTCTTAACAGGCGTAAGATCAGAGCTTGCAATAATGTCACATTTCTGGATTGATGTCCCAGTGTTTTGGTTTGGGTCAGTTCTTCCTTGGGCTGTTACCATGTTCTTTTGTCCACTCATGGGCTTTCGTGGTACAAGCTTGCAGTTTTGGAGCACCACAGCAGCATTGCCGAAGATGAAGTCCACTGTGCCAGTAATATAGCTATCCCTGTAGAATTGCCGGAGGCTGTGGGTATAGAGGGTGTCTTGATAGGCATCAATGCGGCATCTGTTAATCACTGATTGATCAGCTCCGACGCGGAGGGCCACCGCTTGATGCTTCTCTGGGCCAGCGGTGTTTTGGAACCAAATGTCCTGGGCTATGAATCCATCACCAACAGCAGCTGCATTCATAGATCATAAAACTTGGTTAGTTTGAGGTCTCATGTGGGCGAGTATTTAATTTGTGAGAAACTAATTATGAAAGGTACAAGCCTTTTAATTCGTAAGCATGCTTGTGATTTGAGCTTATTCTAAGATTCCTTTTGGAATCAAATGTTTTTTTCCTCGTTTAGATGTGAGATATTGTATCATAAAATATTTTTTAATTAAAAATGCATATTTAAAAAAAAATTACTTTTTAGATTGATGTATCAAAATAACCTAAAAATATATCTTATGCTTTTTTAAATGAAATCAAAATAAAAATTACTTTAAAAAATAAATTATAATACAAAAACAAACACTCACTAATTCAAGAAATTAATGAGTGACACGTATAATACAATAAAAAAAATCGAAACCCATTGGAAAATCAAATCTATTATAATATAAATTATAAATATTTAATATAATAATTAATTATAATGTGAATATTATCATCCAATCAGACAATTTTAATCCAAACAAATCATGTTTATTGTATTTTTTAAAAATATTTATCTAAATCATTATTATATTAAAATAAATATTCAATATCATCAAAATGAGTAAATCTACTCCAAATATTATGTGAATATTATCATCCAATCAGACAATTTTAATCCAAACAAATCATGTTTATTGTATTTTTTAAAAATATTTATCTAAATCATTATTATATTAAAATAAATATTCAATATCATCAAAATGAGTAAATCTACTCCAGATATTATAGTAATGAATTCACTCCAAAAGTAATTTCTTCGAATCACTGAAGAAAACTCATTCACTGATTTATATTAGCCGGCTTGTTGTCCTTCATAACGAAAGAGGGCAAGCTTTAAGATATATTTGAATTTTCCCTTTGTTTGTCTTTTCTATATGGTGGCGTGTTCGAATGTGCTCTCTGATCTACCTAGTTGGACTCCTAAATGAAATGAAATAATATTTGGAAAAAGAAAACCATCGACATCGCTTTTATGATAAGAAAAGGGCTGGATTTGATTTGTAGAAGAAATAAAGAAAAGGAAAGAGGAGTGAGATCTTTACCTACGGTGGCAGATTTGAATGTTGTAGACCCATCAACAACATTCAAATTACCAGTAATGATAGTGGAATCCATGCCATCACCAACAAGCATCACGTTCTTCTTTTTCTTTCCCACTTCAACATTCTCCTTATATGTCCCCTTCTTCACATAAATAACATACCTGGTCTTGCCATTATCTGGTGCTGATGCCACAGCCTCTTTCACAGTCTTGTACCTACCACTGCCATCTTTAGCCACTGTAACATCAGCGTTGATGTCCTTTGGCAAAGTAACTAGAAGCTTTCTATCCATACTAGGTAGCCATGATGGAAAATCTTCTTTCAATGGAAAGATGCCATTATTTTCTTTCGAGGGTGAAATTGCAGCTAGTATGGCTAGAGAAGTTCTCGCTCTTAATATCAAGTCATTGAGGTCTAGCTCCATTGTGGATCTGGCTGGACCATTTAGCCCATCTAAGCATGTATCATGGTTGGTGAGGACACTGCTAAGCCACGTAAGAGCATTTGCACGGGATTCGGATGTAACTCTTTCAAGAGCAACTATTGTGTCCTTGATTCTGTACTTGGAGATCTCCATCAGCTCCACACAATCTCCTAGAGCCGCTTGTTCTCTAGCATCATTGATCCGACTGTGAATAACCTCGGCCTTTTCAATAGTATTTTGTATGTGGGATGTGGATTTTCCTAGCAAGAGCTGAAGTAGACCGACTTGGCTCATTTTAGTGGATGTGTTTGAAGCTATTTGTGAGACCATGGCTAGGCATGATTCTTGGTCATAGGCATGGTCACATAAGTTTTGCAATGGGCCAGGAGGGGAAGAGGGGTCAGTTTTTGTGTAATAGCGCATGGTAACTAGTGTGGTTGAGCTTAAGATTGCAACCACGGAGATAACTAGACATAGTTTTGCGACAAGAGGTTTTGGGGGTGGCTAATAGAGGAGTATTCATTGTTGCCATGGTAGCAGTGTATGCTTTTTCCATGGACTTATCCTCTCTTGTATTTATAATGCTCCATGAATTAAGATACGACAAAGCAAATAGACAATAAGAGAATTGTCTCTTTAGTCTATGCTCATAATGTATTAAAATCGAAGTTGTCGACACCTAAAAGTCACATGTGTGTGTTTTTAGGATAAGTTATAAAAATGCATTGGTTCATGCAAAAAGAAATTCCGCAGTAAAGGCTACTTTTGAACCTTTGAGATTAAACTACAGTGTTTGATTACTATTTTAAAATATAAAAAAATGAAGATTATTTGGATAAAAGAGATAAAAAATTTATAAAGAATATAAATTTACTTTAAAATTATTTTAGATATATATATTTATCTTTATATTATTGTCTTTATTCTTCTAAATAAACATATTATTCTTCTTTTATCCTAAAACACTGATTAAAATGCAAACTAAATGGTGTTTATAAATGATCTTAAAGAAACATCCTACAGACACACTTAAAAAAAATTAATAAATTCTTCTAAGTTATATTATACCTCCACTCAATACAAAATAATAAATAAATTAAATTATGAATATTATTGAAACTTTCCTTGACACATCCACATCATACCATATATCTATTTAAAAAAACTGTCATCATATCTCAGAATCAAAACTATATTCATATATATTTCACTCTATTTCAATCTGTTCCAATTCTAATTTTTTGTCTTTAAATAGAATAAAAAATATGCTATGATTCTATATATATATATATTGAATACTTACAAACTAACATTAATAAAATAATTAAGAAGAATAACAACCGTAAAATAATGTAGTATATTCATAGACGATAGGAAGCATCTAGGATTATTTTCGTTTTCTGTAGTTGGTAAATATCGCTATCATTCCACGTGATTAGTCGTAGCATTCTTAAAGAGCTGCAGTAGTGGAATGTTGACTGGTTTCAATTTGAAACCATCAATTTTCTTAAACCACGAAAACTACGAGCACACATAAATTCACTAAAGACTTGAGATATTTCCATTTATATTTCACACCTTTAGATAACATTTTCCGGGCTTTTTAAGCATCGAGACTATATCTACATTCAAAGAAAAATATCTATAATAATTTAGTATGGTTTTAAACTGTAATTTTCATGGTTTGATTTTGTTTAAATTGTAAAAGCCATGGGAGGAATATAATCCTTTAATAGATCAGATCAACCCTTCTTATTTTACTAATTATTTATTTATTTATCTTCGACATATTTCTAGCCATTCACGTGGCATCATGGAGAAGGAAGTGGGTATTTTCTTATGAATATGGAGGCAATCATGGCACTGGCTAAAATAATTTATTATATATACGAAAGTTGTTTCATTCATAGGCGGTTCCCATTTCATGGACTTGTCATAATTAGCCCATAGTGGATAAAATGATGGAATCCTTTAATTTTTTCAACGGGCGACACGATTACCTTATCTACCATTTTTTTTCTAGAATATATATGATTTTATGTTGTAAAAGTGTTTTAAAAATGCTTTCTTATTTTATTTTAAGTTAATTTTTATATTTGATATATTGATATTAAAAATAATTTTTTTTAAAAAAATATCTTAATATATTTTTAAATAAAAATATTTTTAAAACAATAAAATGAGTAATCTTTAAAATTCTAGGGGCTACCTCAAACTTATATCTACTTGGAAACTTTTGATTTTTTAATTGTTATCACATATTGATTGCGATTTGCTAGAAAGATAAGACAGCCAACAAAGTTATGAAGATAGTGCCAAAAACTACCTTAGTTTTCAACTTTAAAATACTTTGGGGAAAATATTGTTTTTGTGCGTAATCATAGTTTTCTTCATCCACTTGCTTAGGAGTTTCCAAGATTCTTATTCAAGTTTCAACAAATCCTGAATTTGTAGCAGCCCGAGGATAAAGAAAGTTACGATATAATTGCTTATCTTTATATTTAACACTGAGATCAAGCCCAAACAACTCCTTGCCCCTCTTCGTTGACCAGAATACGAAGACAACGAGGTTAAAAGACCTGGCGTGCAAACCCCGCATGAACATCAGATCAAAGGTTGTAAGATACTGGTGAGTAGTTTTGTAATAAATTATTTAGTCAAGAAAATTAGTCATTGTTATTTAGTTAAACAGAAAAATAATTTGTAACAGTAACGGGTGATGATGTCAATGAGATCACGTTAATATCAGCATTAACACAAACGTGATTAGCTGTTTCAGGTTATAGAATCTAGCAACATCGGTGGGGTGTGCTAGTGTCGGTACAGTAAAAGATTGATCATCTAAAAATTAAAGGTTAATGATGTCGGGTAATTGATATTGGCATATCTTTAATTAGTTATTTTTAATTAAATAAAACTTATTAAAATTGGAAAAAATCATGTTTTCTATTAAAAAATTTAAAATGTTTATGTAAACATAAATGCATGCATGTTTATTTTGTATTACTCTATATTTTTAATGTGATGGTTGTGACTCGAGATTATTATTTATCTTGAAAGATTTTTTAAAATATAATAGGATTGACATGTTTTAAAAACATATATATATATATATATTACTTAGTTTTTCCTGAATTTAAGGTTAATGAAAGATTTATATCATTAAGAATTTACAAGGATGTTATATGATGAGTCATAGGTTACTTCAATTAAATTGTCTAGGTTTTGTCTTTTTATTAAAAACAAAATTATTTAAGATAAATTAAAAAAATATTTTTGGATAATAAGTTTTTAGAAAATGAAACTGTCAACCCACCAATTTCTTAAATAATTCGAGATTAAACCTAATCTAAGATAAATTTAAGATTAAAGAGTCATTGAGTTGATTAAATAGGTCAAACTCAATTTAATAACGATGAATATATATTTAAGGGTAATTGTTTTATTTTTGGATTGTATAGTTAATTATAATGCTAAAAAATTATTTCTAAGAATTTTTTTTTCATTTAATTATTAGTGTATTCCTGAGTGTGCATCAATCAAAATTAAGCATTTTATTAGAGTAATTTTGAAGGTTTACACATGTACCTAATACCCTTCACATTCACATTGATATTCTAGTGCATTCAAAGAAGCACTAATAGAACAATTTGAGCGTTGGTTCCAAAATCGAACATTTAACAGCAGTGCTGTCACCTTTTCTTCTTTTTTCACGTGTTGCAGCCGACAAAGTCTTCTTTTTATAAAGAATCTTTGGTTGTTTTGAATTATTAGATCTAGTGAAGAAAAAATTATAATTTATAATAAAGACTATACAAACAAAACCCACTTCAGTTTTCATGCAATCTATATTTTATGAGACACGTGATTATATATATATATATATATATATATATATATTCAGAGGACGATCTTTTTTTGGCGCAAATCATCATTTCCACATGCTTTAGATCTAGGTTTCAAAGTGGGCAATATTTTATGAGAAATTAACATTGTTATTAAAAGATACCTGTTAAATACTCCACCATGATTAAGCCTGGTTTAATTATAATGAGTTAATCCAAGAAATTTAGAGCTTAAAACTCACTCGAGTTAAATTTAAAATTAAAATTAATAAGATATTAATTAAGTAAAACTTAATTGATTTAAATCAGATTCGTATGATTTAGTTAATATAGTTAATCCTAATCTAAGCATGATTGTGGGTAAAAAAAAACTTTATTTAAGAAAAAAAGTCATTAACTTGGTGACAATTATGATATGATTTAAAGAGAATTAATTAAGTCATTGAAATGATATTTTCACAAGCGACAGAAGAGGAGCAAGAATACGGGCATTCGGCATCACCGATTGCGTTATATCCATTGTTCATGGTCTTTTCTAGCAAAATTACACCGCAAATTCTACATAGGAAGACAATTTAACCGGATATAGAACAAAAATCTCGAAAGTTTATGAATAAAATTGACAAGGACAAGGTTGAAAAGAAATCTACAGAAATATTTGATAGCATTTCATAGGAAACATGAGTCGAGTTTCCATAAAATAAAAGGAGAATTCATCAAGTATTATCCTGTTAGAAACTCGGTTAAAATTTATTAATTTTTATTTTTTAAGATTTTAAAATAATATCATTTTTAATTTTTAAAAAAATATAAAAAAAATAAATTAATTCAAGTTATATCACCCATCTAATCTAATATATGACACAAGACTTTCCTCCGACCCATTGTCAGTTTTGAAAACCATGGTTTTAGCTCTCTCTCGGGTTTTTTTCCTCATAGGCTGAGTGATTAGTCTCTGTAATGTAATTGGATTCGGGGCTTTGTTGAAAGAAAATGGGCTTCTTTCATTATCCTGGAATTCAAAAGGTGGAGGGGAGCTTGTCCATTGCAATTGAGCAATGAACTGGACTTGGTCGTGGCTTGTAGCCCAATAACTTAATTCTTAATTAATAAGGTTTAAATTATTATTTTTTATCATGATTAATGAGAAACAGTAAATTGCTATCAGAAGCAAACCCAAACTTAATAAAATAAAATTCTATCAGAAGATTAGAACCATGATACAATAGCTAACAGCATCCTGATTTCAATCATTAGATCTACCATAATAATTCTTTTTTTTGTTTTGTTTTAATTCATTTTTATATCTATAAAATCATTTGAAAAGGAGATTTTGTCCCTATTAATGTATATTTTGATTGATTTATAAGTTAATTCGAAGGTACATTATAGTAATTAATCAATTGAACCATCAAGTTAAGATACAAAATATTATTCCATCAATCAATATTAAGGTTACAAGGGCAACATGTGAACAGAAAAGAGAAATAAATCAACCATAATTTAGCCGGAAAAAGTCATTTTGCACGAAGAAGCATCCATCTTGTGTTGGAATCAGGTGAAACATCTGCAACAACATCAAAGAAATTTGAGTTTAACCTCAATATTCTCCAAGTTCTTTTGCATGTATTCTACTGATGTTCATACCTGGCTAAATCTCAAGTGATGCTCCTCTCCAGGCAACTGTAGGCTGCCACTGACAAACACGACGATTCCCCCTCCATAAGCTGAGGGCTGTGAATCAATGGTGCTAATCATATGTTTGCAGTTACCAAATGGCAAGTTGTTTAGCTTGCAGGAGATATCCACAGCGCCAACTATCTTCTGACCCTCAAATGTCAGCATGGAGGTAGGCTGGTAAAGAGAAGCAAGAGAGGATCGATCATTGTCGAAAAGGTTGTAGTAATGATCCACAAATGCCTTCCCCACCACTTCAACCTGTTCTTGCACATCGCATCGCTCCATCTCCGTATTGAAGTGATTCCCTTCTCCGCCACCACCAGGCCATGCCATTTATATAAGCAAACGAATATGCTGCAAAGAGCTTTGGCCTTAAAAGTGGGGGGAGGGAAAAAAGTTGATATTGCTTTGTCTCGTAAGTAGACACCAGAAGACTATTACACCCTTGTTATGGCATCTGATTCAGCGAAAAGGAGGGTATTATGGTAATTGGAAGCAATCTGAACCGCGAATCTTAACCGCTGTATTCCTACGCAAAGTTGCACGGGTTTTGAAATGGAGAAAAGGATCGATGTTGGAGCAAGCAATGCTTGGCATCCACAATAACTTTCAAGCTTTTCTGCCGTCCAAATTACCCTTTTGTGTCATATAGTAGGACCTCTTCCTTCTTTATAAATGTGTGCTTGTTGGCTTATAGGTTTCCTAATCATTCTCTGCAATCCAGCTTAAATTGGGTACAGACTAACACAACTTACAGGTTCCGGAAGAAAAATATACATTTCCATGCGTGAAAAGTTTCGAAAGACCTAGTGGCCTCCGACGAAAAAGGGCCAAGTATCCAACTAGATTTTAGCAGCTCGGAGGAAGCATCAGGGTAAGGGTTTTTAGCTGTGTTAACATTCATCATATACTGACACCATGGCCTTCTAGGCATGGGAAAAGAACTTGACAAGTGAGAAGATCATACGGATCCTCCACTTGTATTTGCATTCCAAAGCTACAATAGCTATAACTCTTGAGTACTTTACCGTTTTGAGCATTAAAAGCACGCATCGCTTTTTTCTTTCTGCTTCATCTAAAGCAAACATTCTCTAATCACATCATGCTTGTCAACTAAAACAGCATGCTCTGAAGAGAATCATTGAGAAATAAAATCGAGAGGAACACCTGAGAGAACATAAGAATTCAAGGAATCCAAAAGTTTTCAAGGAACTCAAAAGGAGATGGTAACATTTGGAAGCATGGTTTCCCAACTCGATTCATTAATTCACAGTTCAAGCTAATATTATCCTTGTTGGCGAGAAGAAGGTCATCGTCCACGAGCTGTAAGAATGACATGTTTGGGAGTCCCTTTAATGGATCCGGGGGCAACACCCGTGCTGGCTTCGCTTTGAGACTTGCTTGCTCTTTTGGTAATGTGGCTGCGGGAGAACCTCACCCGCAGCCACGTTAATAAACTTTTGGTAATTAAAATAAAAGTATTTTTAATGGGTAGGATCCATGATACCAAAGGTTTTGAAGAAGCAGCATTTGATGCTTCTTGTTTGGAAAAAATATCAATAGTGAAGCATGGATTCATTGTTGCCGGTGAATAGTTTTTTTTTTAAATTTTGAAAAATCAGTGTAAGTGAATTAATTTATTCGTACTGTTTATATATATGAAAAGTTTAGGTTTTTTTCCTGAAAAATTATTACAATTAATTAATTTTACTTGTGTTATTTATATGAACATGAATAATATTTTTTTTATTTGTTAAAAAAAATAGTTTAAGATGAATTAAATTTACTTACACTGTAATCTCAATTTTATTCCTGATAACATTTTATCTAATTCATTGCACGCTCAAAAAATTATAAAAATTATAATTCTTATTAAATGAATTTTATACTTAATGAAATTATAATTTTTTTTTAAAAAAATAAGTTTTACTCAAAAAACTAATATTTAATATGATTTAATAACACTATAAATTAGAAATATATCGCATGATGACGTAGCATTTGTAGAATTTAATCGCAATTTCAATTATAATCTTTTTGGGTTCGACCCAATTAAAAAAATTTAGTTTTTATTTGTATTTTAATTATGTTTTATTTAAAAAATTAAAAGGACATTGCTTGATGATTGGATAGATTTCATATGTGATGACATTATATATATTTAATGTAATAATAAAAAATATTTGATATCAATATTATTTATTTTATAATGTAATAATAGTAGTTAAATCTATAATATTTAAATTAAAAAATATTTTTTAATTATTTTATAACCTTAATTTAAAAAAAATTAACCAAATACATTAAACTACTTTTTATTTAACCTTAATTCCAACCATAACTTTAACTAAACATATATTTTTTTAAATTAATCTTAACTAAAAATATTTTTTATAAAATAATTTTTAAAAAATTATAATTAAAACAACAACCACGTTACTATACACACATGGTGGTTGCAATCAGCAGCCATGAGTGGAAAGTTGATTTTCAGGGAATGAAATGAAGACATGTCAATTCTCGAAAAACTAGGACAGAAAACGCAAATGAGAAACATGAACACTATCTGCTCAACCATGAGTCTTTCCTGCCACACGGTTGAGCCATTCTTTTTGGCCCTAAATCAAATACAGTCCCCAAATTCCCTCAGCCTGTTATTCAGCTTACTATCAAGCAACTATTCTTAATCAAGCATAATGGTTGTCAATTTTATTTCAATGGTTTGTTTTATTTTTTCAATTGAAATAGAATATTTTAGTTTTAAAATGTTTTAGCATACTATTTTGAGGTTATATTATATATATTTAAATTTAAATTTAAAATAATTTAATTATAAATTATACAATATAAACACAATATCAAATAAATATATTTTTAAAATTTAAAATATTTCTAAATAGTCAAGATTGAATAAATTTTTAATTTAAAATAATTGAACTTAAGTAAACTATCAAAATATTATAAAAAATATTTTAACATAAATATCTTTAATATCAAACTAGATCAATTTTATTAAAGTTAATGGGATCTACAACAACATCCTTTATTTTGTTTAACTTCATTTATTTTGTTAGTTTAAATTCATATAATATATAAACATGAAAAATACAATTTGAATATAAACTATATATACTAATGATAAATTTAATTTTAAAAAATTAATATAATTATTAATAAAAATAGTAATAATAATTATTAATATTATTATTAATATCATAGTCATTGAAAATAGTAATGAAAAAAACATTTTTATACTTGGTTAGTTTAATTAAGTAAACTGAAAAAAATTCAATTTGATTCAATGATTTTCTAAAATTAGAATAGAACATGTAAAATAAAACTTGAATATTTTTATCAAAATTTAACTGAAAAATCCAGAATAGACTAAAATTTAAAATAAGATAAAAAAATTATACTGTTTTATTTTAGTTTTTCCAACTTGAGCTGGATATGACAGCTATAACTTCTCAAGCTCCTTATTTACAGACAAAAAGTAGAAAGAGCAAGCATTAACCACAGTTGAGATCCAACGACAGGCTTCTGCATCTAAGTTGAATACAAAACTTCTAAAAGTGTGGAATAGACAAATTTAAATCATAATATAAACTATCAGCAACGACTAGAGACGAATTCAGGCACGCCCAAACCTCAGCATGCAGCCCTTAACACCAAAATATAGGATCTATGAGCTGCACACGCATGTACCAATAGGACACCTTAGTTATACTATTGGGAAGCAAGCAAAATGTCATTTAGAAAACGGAAAGCGACTATAATTTCAACAACTCAAAGTCCCAAAACATATAGAGCTTAAAATTTCTTACAACTAATAATACACTTGGCAGCATGCCAAGTATTTACCACTTACACAAAATAGCAGCATCTGTAATTTTAGAAATCAACAGCAGACAACAAGGGTTTCCATGAATTCTATTCCAAGACAATGTACGCATTTAACATGGATATTTAGCATCAATTTGGAAACAGTTCAATTGAAGAGAAATTACGTAAGAATGAGGGATCCAACACCCTTAATAACATAGCTTGATTTCAAATTCAAGCCTTTCAACAAAGCAAGCTGACAATATCATTTAGAGGATAAAATTTTTCCCCCAAAGTTAGAACAACAGGAATGAATGAGAAACATGCAGATAACCTACTCCATTTTTTCAGCTCAAGGCACATGGAACACTCCCTGACACCCATTAGCCCATGCAGATAGCCTACTCCATTTTCAGTTCTAAGCATACCAGAATCCCGTTAAAGCATAAGCTAATCAAAATTCCAATCACTGTAACAAAATCCATTAGCACATAGCTATAATGCGCAAAAACACATTAACCAGTACTTATATTCATCTATAGGTAAACTAATACATCAACACTTCAACAGCAATTTAGTTTAACAATAACATCATAGCCCTTTAGCTCTCCAACTCAAGCTTCACAGTACTCATCACCCTTATATTTTTGTGTGAAAAGCATTTAGGAACAAAACTTAAAGAATCAGACTTCAAACTTTCACCTCTAGAAGAATCAAGCATGGCCATTCCAACAACCGACACAGGATGTGTTTGAACCAGAGAATCTAAGCAACAAGTTTTTTGTTTTTGTTTTTGTTTTTGTTTTTTTTTATATAAACTTCATAATCTCACCTGAGCTCTAAAGTACAGTATGAATTCAATTTCCCAAACTTCTTACGTGTCATTCTGGGAAATGCAAAAGATAGACCATGCTCAGGAAGCAAAAACAGGCTTATATCTCTAAGATGCATAGATATATTCAAATGTATTATTCTAGGAAATCCAAAAGACAAACCACACTCAAGAAACTAAAGCAGAGTTATGTATTTAAGTTGCATAGAAACCTTCAAATCCTATAGTCAACTATCAACTAGACAAAGCTAGTGTTCCTACATCCATCTACCTCCAAAAGTTAAAATTCAAGATTGTGCATGCATGATGCAACAGGACACTGAAGATATAGTTAAAGGAAGTAAGCATAGAGCAATTTAAAATACAAAAGACAATGACTATCATTCAATGTCAACTAATCATAAACCAAAATCATAGGGGTAACTCAAAATATTTGACAATGAAGTGCCTGGAATTCTCCATGAATACAACATTTCAAACCCATGTCAACTTACTAGTCAACCATGTGAGAATAGCATCTTTAGTTTTTGGCAGTCATCGTTTATCCCATGTAAATCTCAAGTTGAGTTCTAAGAATGCTCTCAATCATATTAAAGTTGAACCAATAAAAGTTACAACAGCTAGCAAAATTACAAGGGATCACCCTATTGTTTTGGCAGACAGCTTCTTTGTGCAAAATCAACATTAATCAGTACCCACTTCCAAATGTAACTAATATATGAATCATACTTTACAGCTCTCCAACCTCAGAAACCATGTCTTCACTTCCAACAACCTTATGGTCTCTCACGCTCCTTTTGAGATAGGCAAAGACACCCCCCACCCAATCTCTTTTCATTATTACATCATCTACAGACATGTAAAATCTAAACTACATGGAACTAGGCACCCATTCTTCCAAAAACTTCATAATCAACAAGAAAAGAGAGTTTCATATGCTTCTTAAATGGATAATACTAACAGAAACACAAACTAATGACAAGCAATGGCAAAAGCTGGCTTCTGTACCTAAGCCAGATAGAAACTTGTAAAATGATGAACTGTACAAAGTAAAACCATTATCATCCGACAGCTAAACCTTACAGCTCATGGATTGTCTAAATACCAGTAAGTTGTGTCTAGCACCTAAAATCCGTTTCAAGTACTTGCTTGCATATGCAATAGGGAGGCACCAATCTTACTAGCAGAAATTGAGCATGTCTTTAAAAAAATGAAAGGAAACAACTATAACATCAACGCTGCATAGCCCCAAACCTTTTACAGTGAAGTTCCAGGTATTCCTTAACATAGCCATTTGGATCCCACAATAAATGGCCATTCATTCACAGAATAATTAGTTTTTACAGTCAAGATTATACAACAATTAATTTTACTAAACATATAGCTACATTTCCTTTCAAGCAAATATGAAACAGTCATTATATCTAAAAGCAAGAAACTTGTCGCAAGCATAAGCTAGCTATTCAAACAACTACAAAACCACGTATATTAATCAAAATCTCCATTGCAGTAAAAAAAAACTCCTGGAATATCATGCCGCTTATACTGTAATTTCAAGTTCAGTTTGAAGCATATCAGAATCATTTTAAGGGTAAACTAATTAAAATTCCAATCGCCCTAAACAAAATCCTTTAGCAAATAGCTACATTGCGTAAAAAAAAGCATTAATCAGTACTAATATTCTGGTAAGGGTACACCAATACATCAGATTCTTATACCAGCTTACTTCAACAAAAGCAACAAAATGTTCATAACCTCTTACCCTCCAAACTCAAAACAACTTCCTCAACTCCAACTTGTAGGCCAGAACGCATGAACACCATAACCAGTCTTCCAATTATCCAAATGAACAACCTTCCGAACAGCCCAAAACGAAATAACCAACGAAACACCCATAACAACCCGCTGCGCCGTCCTATTCTTCACTCTCACAAGAACATGAGTAACAACACCCAACAACAAGCCAACAATCGTATACAAAAACCCGACCGCAAAACCTTCCCCTCCTAATTGCATTCCAGACCCTTGATAGAAAAACACCAGCTTATTCGGATCATTCCTATCTACCAAAAACATCGGCATTTTCCTAATTATATTAAACATAGCACCAGATACACTGAAAAAGTAAAGAAACACTGCGCCGAGCAGCCAAACTTTCCAATCATGCAAGAAAGTGTCTTTAGTAAGAAGTTTCTTGATAAAAAAGAAGGCCCAGATCAACAAAATCACTCCCAAGAAAGCGATTTGATTGGTGGATAACATCGGCGGCCGATTAATGGGACCCACAGTCAATTTTGTCCTGGATTCAACAAACTCCGCCATTGATTCCGCCATCCGCGAAAAATCACCTTGGTCCATCTGCTCTGAATCTTTCGGATTTTTGACATTGGGCCCGACAAGACGGATGTGGGGAAGGGAGTTGACACCGAAGAGGGCGAATGAGTTCTGGGATTCTTTGAATTCGACGTCGCAGAAGAAGAGGGAGGAGGCAGACGACGCATCGTTGTTGGAGATGAAGGAGGAGGATAAGAGGGAGAATTCTGTGTGGAGATCTTGGAGGTGGAGTTCGGTTTTGGAGTGGAGGTGTTTAGCGTCGAAGAAGATGAGGAGAGAATAAGGGCGAGGGGTTTTAGTGGAGGTTAAGAAACGGGAGACTATGTGGTCGTTTAAGTGGATGACGCCGGATTTGGATTGAGATCGGAGGTAGAGGAGTTCGGTAACTAGGTCGGAGGTCTCGGAGTCGGATTCGGAGTAGGAGTCGGCGGTGGAGTGGTGGAGGGAGACGGAAAAGAAGACTGTGAAGAAGAGGAGAGGTAGGAGGAGAGCTGGTGAGATCGCCATTTTGGAAAGGGGGGGAGAGAAGCGAGGTGGGGAGGGGATGGCTTAGACGTTTGGGATTTTTAAGGGAGTGTAGAGCTGCCAATGAGAAGGTGACAAGTGTGAATTTGTGACTCAATTCTTCGTTTCTTATTGGTGCGTCTGAGTAAACGAATCGATCAGGCCCCCCCTTCGACTGCCTGAGAGGGTGTATGGTTTTCATAAGTTTTTTTTATATTAAAAAATATTTAATTTATAATTTATAATATTTTTTTAATAACTTTTGTGTATCAATATTAAAAATAAAAAAAATATTTTTAAAAACTATATTACTTCACAATATTAAATTTGCATGAACAAATCGGTTCATCTATATCAGTTTGTATATATTTTTAAAAAATTGATTTAATACTAGTTAAGAGAGATTTTTTAAAAAATAAAAATATTATTATTTAGAGGTTTTTTTACATTATTTTGATAAGAAAAAGGACATGTTATCTGGTAGATCAATTATAATTACATTTATACTAACTAATAATTGAATATAAGAAGCATAAAGAATATAGAATACTTTTTTATATAATTATGGAAGGAAGAGCTTTAACCGTACTCTAACATATTTTACTCATTTGATAAATTTTTAAAAAAATATATCAAATTAAAACAATTTAAAAATGATTTAAAAAACATTAATTTTATTATTTTTGAATAAAAAATAACTTAAGAAACATACGAACTGTAATGTTAAATGGTGGCTGCATTCACCGCTGCCGCAGGTTGCAAATTGAGAGTGCGGGGATAGCTCGTACACTGGAATAGAATTTGAATATTGAAAGAGATGTGATGATGAAAATTTTCATACTCTTGGCCTGGAAGATGCATGATATCGTTAAAGAATTAATTTAATAATTTAAGTTATTTAATTTAATACTTTAAGTTATTTAATAAGATTTTAAAATATAATTTATATTATTTTTAATATATTTTTTCAAATGATATTTTTTTTATATTTAAAATTTATACATATGATATTTTTTATATTTAAAATTTATATATATTTATATTATTTTATATTTAATTTTTATTAAATAAATAAAAATAATAAGATTTAAACTTATAACCACTTGATTATCAAAATTTTGATATTATATCAAAGAATATAAATAAAAGTTTTAGATATAATTTATATCAGTGCATTTCTCTATAAAAATACATCATAATTTAGAGCGGTACAGTTCAACAGGTCAAGTTCTGAATTTGTTTTCTAGAAATTTGGTTGGCATGAAATTACTGGTAGGTTAGTATAGAAATACTAGGTGGTTAGCATGGAATTATCAATTGGTTAGTATAGAAGTATCGGCTGGTTAGTAGGAATTACCGGTTGGTTAATATGAATTACCTATTGGTTAGGAATTACTGGTTGGTATGAAATTATCGGTTGTATGAGCTATTGATAGAGAATAGCCAGATATTGGGTAATTCGTATGGAATTACCAATTGTATGGGCTATTGATAGAGAATAGTTAAATGTTGAGTAATTCGTATGGAATTACCGGTTTGATAGATGGCTATTTAAGAGAGTTAGTCGGGTTTAAAGTAAAATTTATAAATTACCAAATTAAAAATTAAGCGATAAGTGTTGGTCACAAAGGTCCTATAAGTATAGGATTAATAAATTATGAATAAGTTATTAATGTTGATATATAGTAAGTTGGTGATGAAAAATAATTTGATATAATTTTGAAGACCTGTGACTATAATAACTTTATCATTTTTAATGTGTTATCTTTCTTATTTCTTATTAATTTTATGTATACAAGTTTTTGACGAGGTGATGTAGAGCTTTAAATATAGGCTTTGTGTTTTAATCTGTTTATTTTGTGGAATGTAATATATTTGCTTATATGTAATTTGTATTATATGTAGATTATAATATATGTATCTTGAATAAGTTTTGCTTTTGGTACTTATATATTTAAAATGTATGAGCAAAGAACTAATTTTATTAAACTATTCAAAAAGAAAATTAGTAATTATAACCTTGCATGTGTAAAAGATGAATGCATGTTAATGTAATACTAGTTCAATATGAATCTTTTGAGTTTATAATTGTTTGTAGTTAATGTGTTATTTGGTAATGATGTAAGGTTGAGAAAATACAATGAAGTATAGTTATGTGACATATTGTTTGATGAGATGGGATATGATCCCGGATGGTTGGATGAAAGTGGAAGTTTTGAGTATTGTGATTGAATGAAGTCTAGTCGATAACTTAGTAACATCAGAAAACAAAAAAAATTGTTGAAATTTCAAAAAAAAAATCCTATAATCTTAGACATACTATTCAATACTTGACATTAATAAATAAATGTTTGAGATTTCATGACATTATAATTTGAGGGTGTTACAATTTGATATAAGAGCCTGGTTAAGGTTTAGGAGACCATCATTAACGTAAAATAATATTGTTTTAGGTGGTACGTACACGACAAGAAGTCAGGGCTGACTCATCACCAGCTAAGGATGAGCATTTTGTTAAGATAGGAGATAGAGGACTAGAGGGAGATCCACTAGTAAATACGACATCTTTTGTACCATCTATGCAATGCAATCTGGATAAGGAGAATCATCAAGACTTCAAGATGAGCGGGGGATATTTGATAGAGATGGGCAGGGGACTCAACCCCCAAAAATAGTAGCACCTGCAGCACCTCCTGTGGTAGCACCTCTATTATACCCAGATCCAACTTATTTGACACAATTGGTTCGTGCAGTGATGACAAAGATGTCAGGATCGTTGAGTACTACTCTTAGGGATACTATGGTCAATTTAGTTTAATGGGTAAAGAGTTTGAAGGAATTAAGTTGTAAAGTATTTATGGGAAAGGAGGATGCTGAGATAATTAGCCGATGGTTACAAAAGATAGAGAGGTATAAACAAATAGCAGTACCAGCAAAGCTTCGAGTAGATTATGCGACTCAGCTGTTATTGGATAAAGCTCATACATGGTAGGATATTGTTAAAGAGAGATGGGCTGCTGAGATGCTTAGATGGAGGGATTTCAAGATAGAGTTTGAGAACCAGTATTATTCTCGCCAACATTGAAAGATTAAGGAACATAAGTTCTTGGCTCTTACACAGGGAGATATGATAGTATTGGAATATGAGCGGCGATTTCAGGACCTTTTTATGTTTACTTCTATTTATTTACCGACTAAGCAGCATCGAATTGAAAGACTTTGAGATGAACCTTAATAGGAGTTGAGGATGGGATTGGTTGCTTTGCAGTTTTCGATAGTAAGGGATTTTATAGTGGCCATTTAGTCTTTAAAGGCCGTGGTAGCTGCAGGGCCGCTGAAAGGTGATAAACATAGTATTATGGGAATAAAAAAGCATAAAGAGATTGCATCGTTTATAGAGAGACCTTTTTTTTCTAAAAAAAAAAGAAAAAGGAGAACATTTTGGTCAATTCAAAAAGAAGGGAGAAAATGTTGGATCAGGGGGTACATCAAGAAATCTGTGTAGAGCTCACATGGATGGTTGTCACACCCATAAATTAGCTTACTAGGAGGAGTTGTAGAGGGCTTCAGGATGACTACTTATCCCCTCTGTGTGAGATATGAGCGTAGACATCCTGGAGATTGTTTGACTACATTTAGCAGATGTTATATATGCAAACAGGAACATAGATGGAGGGATTATCCCTATCTAAATGCTACATGTTATCATTGTAGAGAGCTTAGGCATCGTAAGAGGGAGTGTCCTCAAAGGACTATGGGGCAAGCATAGAGACAAGGTTTTTCAGTAAAAAAGTCAACAGTAGTCTGTAATTATAGACAAACAGGGTAAACTTGCTCAGTCTGGGACTACTGTAGTTCAAGGTCGACCTCGAGTAGAAGAAAGTGAAGTTCAAGGGAGAGTTTTCTATATGACTCAAAAAGATATGCGAGCGACCATTAATATTATTGCAAGTATTAGACTGTTAGAATCTCAGCCTATATATACATTGATTGATCCTGGTTCTACCCATTCCTTTGTAGCTAGAAAATGTGAAGATAAATTAAAAGTGCAATTTATGAGAGTGAGAGAAGGGGTAGTAATTGGTACACCTCTAGGGGAAGTTGTACTTATTAAGTATGTTTACAAGGGTCATCGAGTAAGAATAGGAGATGTTGAAATAAGGGTAGATTTATTACCCTTACACTTATATGATTTTGAGATGATCTTAAGAATGGATTGGCTAGTAACTTACAGAGCCTAAATAGATTGTTTTACTAAAACGGTAACTCTCTAGGATGAAGGTGGTAGTAGGGTAGAGTTTAGAGGAGACAGAAACATCATATCAAATAATATAATTTCAATTGTGATGGTTAGGAAAATATTAAGAAAAGGATGTACAGTTTATCTTGCCTATGTAGTAGATTTGGAAAAGAAAGAAATAGAGTTGGATAAAATACCTATAGTAAGGGAGTTTCTAGATGTATTTCCAAATAAATTACCCTAGTTGCCACCTGAGAGAGAAGTAAAAGTTGCTAGAACTACACCAGTAGTTCAGGCATCGTATCGAATGACGCCTACAGAATTGGTGGAATTAAAAATAGAGTTGCAAGAATTACTGAATAAAGGGTTTATTCACCCTAGTGTTTCACCTTGGGGGCCTTCTGTGCTATTTGTTAAAAAGAAAGATAGAACATTACGGCTCTATATAGATTATAGACAACTCAATAAAATGATTATAAAAAATAAATACCCCTTTCCATAAATTGATGATTTGTTTGATCAAAGGGGCATGTGTATTTTTAAAAATAGATTTGACATCAGGGTATCATTAGGTGATGATAAAGGAGAAAGATATGCAGAAAACTGCTTTTAGAACTCGTTATGAGCATTATGAATTTATGGTGATGCCTTTTGGATTAACAAATGCCCCAATGATATTTATGGATTTGATGAATCGAGTTTTTCAATCTTATTTGGATAAGTTTATAGTGGTGTTTATTGATGATATATCAATATATTCTTCATCACAAATGGAACACGCATATCATTTGAGAGAAGTGTTAGAGACCTTGAGGAGAAATAAGTTATATGCGAAGCCGAGTAAGTGTGAGTTTTAGCTAAATGAAGTGGTATTTTTAGGTCATATGATATTAGAAAAGGGTATCAGTGTGGATTCAAAAAAGATAAAAGCAGTATTAAAATAAAAAAGACCTACAAATATGACTGAAATTCATAGTTTTCTAGGCTTAGCTGGATATTATAAAAGATTTATAGAAGGATTTTCCACAATAGCCTCTCCAATTACTCGACTAACTCAGAAGGAAGTTAAGTTTGAATGGTTAAAAGATTATGAAGCAAGTTTTCAGGAGTTAAAATCTTGGTTAACTTTAGCCCCAGTATTGGCCTTACCAAAAGGACAAGAGGGATTTGTTGTGTATAGCGATGCTTCTAGTAAGGGTTTGAGTTATGTACTTATGTAACACAGAAGGGTAAACGCTTATGCATTAAGACAATTGAAAATACATGAGGTGAACTATCCAGTACATGATTTGGAGCTGGTAGTTGTGGTGTTTGCTTTGAGGATATAGAGATATTATTTGTATGGGGATAAGGTATAGATTTTTACAGATCACAAAAGTTTAAAATATTTGATGTCACAAAAAGAATTGAATATGTGACAGAGAAGATGGATGGAGTTGATCAAAAATTATGATTGTATTATTGATTATCACTCGAAAAACACAAATATGGTGGCAGATGCTTTAAGTCGAAAGAATAAAGCTTTTATTGATGGTTTACTAGTGCGAGGTGATAGAGAACTTTTGCAACTAGGTGGGCTAAATGTGCATTTGGATGTGAATTTAGGATGAATCTTACTAGCAACATTAGTGCTACAATCCGACATGAGAGAAAAGATTCGAAAAGCCCAAAATAAAGATCCTGAAGTGATGAAAGAAATTAATAATGTAAAAATTGGCCAAGACTTTTTATTTCAAGTGTCAAATGATGAGCTCGTAATGATGGGAAAGGAATATATTTATCTAATAATGAAGTTTTAAAAGGTAAAGTCTTAAAAAAAGCTTATGAGTCTAAATTGGCGATCAATCTAGGGAGCACGAAAATCTATAAAGATTTGAAGAAGAGTTACTAGTGGCAAAAAATGAAGAGAGAGATAGCCGAATATATGGCTAAATATGCCATATGTCAGCAGGTGAAAGTAGAGCATGAACAACTGACTAAAGAATTACAATCTCTTCCTACTCTAGAATGGAAATGGGAGAATACCACTATGGATTTTGTATCTAGGTTATTGAAAAGCAAGAAAGGACATAATACCATATGGGTGGTCGTGGATAGGTTGACAAAGTCTTCTTTGTTCTTGCCTATGAAGACGGGGGATTTGGTTGAAAAACTAGCTCAATTATATATTAAAAAGGTGGTAAGATTGCATGGTATACCACTTTTTATAGTATCCAATAGGGATCCTCGGTTTACATCAAGGTTATGGTCGTGGATACAACAGGCTTTAGGTACTAGATTGAATCTAAGCACAGCTTTTCATCCATGTACTGATGGGTAATTTGTTAAGGTCTTGTATACTAGAGTTTGGAAGTCAATAGGAAGATCACTTTTATTCATAGAATTTACGTATTACAATAGTTATCAATTTATCATTGGAATGGCACCATATAAAGCATTGTATGGAAGGAGATGTCGAACTGCAATATGTTGGGATGAAGTTAGGGAAAGAAAATTATTAGGACCTAAACTGGTGCAGATCATGATTGATAAGGTGAAGGTGATAAAGGAAAGGATGAAAGAAGCTCAAGACTGATAAAAGAGCTATGCAAATAATCAATGAAGACCACTAGAGTTTCAAATTGGAGATATGGTATTTTTAAAGGTTACTCCATAGAAGCATGTGATTCGATTTGGAATGAAGGGAAAATTGGCACCTAGATATATCGGGCCATATAAAATTATAAAAAGAATTGGGATGGTTGTCTATCAAATATTGTTGCCACCACATTTAGATAGGATACATAATGTGTCTTATGTTTCGATGTTACAGAAAGCAAATCTGGATCCTACACGAATTTTGCCACAAATTTTAATGGAAGTGTGGGGAGATTTAACTATAGAGGTACAACCTATTCAAATTATGGATCGAAGAATAAAGGAATTACGAAATAAAAAGGTGTCGTTAGTAAAAGTATTGTGGAGAAACTCTCAAATAGAAGAAGAAACCTATGAGAGAGAGTCTGAAATGATGAAGAAGTATCCTAGATTATTTTCTTATATAGGTATGAATTTAATTTCGAGGATGAAATTTTCTTTTTTGGAGGGGAGAATGTAAAACCTCTGGGCCAAAAATTATAAATTAACTAGTTTCATGTAAAATAAAAGGGAAAAAAATTTATTACTCCTGATCGGGTTATAAAAAATTCTAAAAATTTGTATGAAGCTTTTTAAGATGATTCCTTAGCTTGGGTTAAAATTTCATAATTTTTAGAGAAATTCAAAAATTTGACAAAAAAAATCACAATTTCACCAATTTTACGTTATTGGACATAATTTTAAATCCGACTATTAGATTGAGCTGAAATTTTATAAGGAACCATAAAATATATTGAATAAAAACTGGTTAAAATTTTAGAATGAATGGAGCTTGGTAGTACTATCAAAGAATAAGGAACGTAAAAAAGACTCATTAAAGGTAAAATAATAATTTTCCATTAAAAATAAAACAAGGCAGCTCCTTTTATGTTATGAACTTCCGACTGGGCAGTAAAAAATATGGAAAGCAAAAAAAAAGAAGAGAAGAACATGAGAAGTTAAGAGGAAAACAAGAAAAAGTGAGAGATAACTATGAAACTTGTAAGATTGAAAGGCTTTGAGCATTAAATTAAGGAAGAATCAAGTGAACGAAGATATAAGAAAGGTGAGAAGGGCTAGCCACACTAGGAGGAGAAGAAAAGTTGGGAGAACTTAGATTGGTAAGCATGAAAAGTTTAGATTCTTACTTGAATGAAGTGTTTTGGCTTTATTGGAGTAAGTTACCAAACAATGACAATTAAATTTGATTTAATTTTTTATAATCTTGATTTTTTTAAAATTAGGGTTCTCATGAGAATTTGGAGATTTTGAGAAAAATAGTAAACATGAAATTGAGGTAAAATAGTATAGAAATAGTAAATGTAAGTAGTAATTAAGAAAAAAAATTGCATAATGTTGAAGAAAAGAACATTTAATTAAGGATGAGGTGAGATTTTGATTGTTTTATGTTTGAGAAATGATATTCTTTATCTTATTTGAAGTATTCAAAATATAAATAAGTGAAGAAACATCATAAAAATATGAAAAGAAGGAATAAATAAATGGTAGGAAAAGTTCATGGGAGAATTCTTTAAATGAGTTAAAAGAAAAAAAAATGATTAAAACTATATGTTGAAAATGAGGTGACAAATAAATGAAAATTTTGATTTAAACCCCAATTAAATAAAAGATATTACGTGCTTCAAATTTAGGCACGTGAGAGAAATGATAATGAATTAAGAATATAGTGCAATCTAATTGATTCAGGAGTTGTACCGGGAGCAGGGCATCAGGCAGGAGGAGCTGGGCCATCACAAGCAGATAATAAGTGATTCATCACTTTCTTTTAAAATTCAAAGTTTTATTATTAGTTATGAGTTGTTTATGACATGTTGATATGAAAAAAGTAAATGAAGAAATTGTTGGTGTTATAATTGAATTACCGGTCGGTATAGAAGTACTGGTTAATTAGTATGGAATTACCAGTTGATTAGTATAGAAGTACAGTTGGTTAGTATGAATTATCGGTTAGTATAAAAGTACCAGTTGATTAGCATGGAATTAGTGGTTGGTTAGTATAGAAGTACCGGTTAGTTAGTATAAATCACTTGTTAGTATAGAAGTACCAGTTAGTTAGCATGGAATTACTGATTGGTTAGTATAGAAGTACCAGTTGGTTAGTATGAATTATTGGTTAATATAGAAGTATCAGTTGGTTAGTATAGAATTACTAGTTGGTTAGTATAGAAGTATCGGTTGGTTAATATGAATTACCGGTTAGTATAGAAGTACTGGTTGGTTAGTATTGTTACTAGGAATTACCTGTTGATATAAAATTACAGGTTGGTTAGTATAAATTACCGGTTAGTATGGAATTATCGATTGTATGGGCTATTGATAGAGAATAGCTAGATGTTAGGTAATTCATATGGAATCACCAATTGTACTAGTTATTGATAGAGAATACCCGGATGTTGGGTAATTCATATGGAATTACTGGTTAGATAGATGACTATTTAAGAGAGTTAGTCGATTTTGAGGTAAAATTTATGAATTACCTAATTAAAAATTAAGTAATGAGTGTTGGTCATATAGGTCCTATAAGTATAGAATTAATAAATTATAAATGAGTTATTAATGTTGATATATAGTAAGTTGGTGATGAAAAATAATTTAATATAATTTTAAAGACTTATGAACATAATAGCTTTATCATCTTTAATGTGTTATCTTATTTCTTATTAATTTTATGTATACAAGTTTTTGAAGAGGTGATGCGGAGCTTTAAATATAGGCTTTGTATTTTAATGTGTTTATTTTGTAGAATGTAATATATTTGCTTATATGTAATTTATATATGTAGATTATAATATATGTATCCTGAATAAGTTTTGCTTTTGGTACTTATACATTTAAAATGTATGAGTAAGGAACTAATATTATTAAACTATTCAAAAAAAATTAGTAATTATAATCTTGCATGTATAGAAGATGAATGCATGTTATTGTAATAATGTTTCAATATGAATCTTTTGAGTTTATAATTGTTTGTAGCTAATGTGTTATTTGTTGATGATGTAAGGTTGAGAAAATACAATGAAGTATAGTTATGTGACATATTGTTTGATGAGATAAGATATGATCCAGGATGGTTAGATTAAAGTGAAAGTTTTGAGTATTGTGATTAAATAAAGTTTAGTCGATAACTTGGTAACATCAGAAAACAAAGGAAACTCTATTGAATTTATTTTTTTATAAAAAAAATCTCATAATCTTAGACATATTATTCAATACTTGATATTAATAAAGAAATATTTGAGATTTCATGACATTATAATTTGAGGATGTTACATAAACACTCCATTATTACCTTATTTTAATTAAAATATTATCTTATTTTAATTAAATTTGTATTTTGAAAATATAATAAGTATTATATATTATTGTTTTTGGTTTAATTATTGATGAAAATTATCATTTGATTTCATTAATTTTGATTAATATAATATTATTGAAGATTATGAAAAACTATATGTATTTTTAAATAACTTGTTTTTTTGATATATATGTTATAAAATTGAACATAAATAAATTGTTCTATTGACACTATTTTTTTAAATTAACGTGGGTGTCCGGGCCAGCTTTCACGCACCACGACTAATCCCACGGGCCCTGAAGTTAACGACCATGTAAGCCTCTAGTGGCCTTCATATGAGCAACCAAGGACTCGAACCTGAGACCACAGAGGGAGCAAACCCCTTGATCCCAAATCCTTACCACTTGGCCACCACCTAGATGGTTATAAAATTTGTGTCATGAAAAATATATTAGTAGCTTGCAATATAAATTGTGAATATTTTTTTCTTTAAATTTTCATGTTAAAATAATTATTGATTTACATATTTATATAATCTTTTACCATTCAATGCTGTAAAGTCATACATTTTTTCATTTGTATATCATGTGAAAAAATGCATTTACGTGGTTTTAGAAATAGAAATTGATGATTTTAAAAAAAAAATCAAAATCTTTCATTACTCAAAATTGATGATTTAAAACCCAATGTTTCAAGCATTTGACTTGTAATCAAACGGCTATCAATATTCCATCCTTTAGCGTACTTGAGGGTACACAGCCGGTTGCCCGCATGATCTGTCTGAAGACTCTGAGGCATAGTGAAGAGGATATTGTTTTGTCACTATGTAATATAATCTGCCTCCTTTCCTGGCCATTGTTATCAGCATGCTGGTCTTCTTTATTTCGAAGAGAGCAAGCTCTGCTTCCTAGTAAAAGTTTTTCTTTATACTTTGAATAAACCTCCATTGCTAGGTTAAAATGAAGCAAACCAGCAGAAACGAACAAAGTGATTACATTGAAAGGCCCGTAGATTTCAATGTTTTTTCTAGAAATGCTAATGGGCTACCCAACTCTCTTTCTTCTTTCTTTTTATTTTTGTTATTATTTTTTTAAAATTTCATTCAAAAGCTTTTTTTATTGAATTGTGATTAAATTCTACGAGATAACGTTTTAAAAAGTTGCAGAAAGATAAAATTTAAAGGCAAATAATAATAATATAAAATATAAAAATAATACATTTGCTAGTCTCCAAAGTTTTAGAATTTTGATTTTGATGCAAAGATTTATTGTTTTTTTTATTGGATTTGACATCTAAGAGATAACATCATCAAAAATAACAAATAAAAAATAATCAATTAAACATATTCCATCGGCAATGAAGCACAATCTTGGTATTACCAGTTTTATTTAATAGAAGGATTTTTATTAAAGTGTTTTTTGACTTTTATCTTTTTTAAAAAAATCAAGATTGAGAGATGATTTTTTATCATTTCAATTCTGTATTTTTGAAATAATTTTCAGAGTAATGTGAGTTGATAGATTAATTTATTAATATTATAAAAATATTTGTATATTTTTATAATATTAATAAATCACATGGTCTTTGTATATTTGATTTGTTTGTTTTGTCTAATTAAATTCATGAAAATAATTAATTTTAAAATATTATTTTTAAGAATAAAATTATAGTTTTTCTTATAAAACTAACAAGCAATTTTTTTACAACACTCCCTGTCTTGTATTTATTTTTTCCTTAAATTTTTATTTTAGGAATTTTTTGCGCAATCACTTTTTATTATCACATGGTGCAAAAAAAACATAGTGAAATTTTTTTATGTATTATTTTTATATTTTTTCAATACATTCGAGACCTAATAACGAAACCACCTATTATAGTTTTATTAGATTTTTCTTTTACTACTCTAATATTTTCTGCTTCATAGAATAACATTTTAATAAATACATTGCCAACAAAGAAAACAAATTAATAGAATAAATAGGTTTTGATTAAAAGGATGCCGTTTTTATCATTATTTAGAATCCCTTAGAGCCTATTGGATATTTATTTTAATGGCCTTCGGATTTTATTAAATGAAATATATTGCTAAAAAAGCTATGTTTTTTTTGAAAAAAAATAGATTAGTGAGAAAATGAATTATACTAGAAAAAATTTATTTCAATAAAATTTAAATTATTTTTTATAAAAAATTGTTACATAATCAATATCTTAATCTATATTTATTTTTTAGTTTTTTAATTTAGTTTTTAATATTTATTTAATTAATATTAAATTCTGTTTGTACACGTAACAATTTTTCTTTAAAATAAAAAGAGCTCAATTTGTTTTTAAAAATAAATTTTGAGCTGAGGCGAGCAAATTTGGGCAGTGAATTACCATATAACAATTTAACTTCATACAATGTCGTGCTTCAAAAATTCCAGATGTCAGGTCCAGGAACTTTCTGATTATTGTCTGAAAAATCAAAATCACTCCCTCTTCTTGCGACAGCATATGGACCCCACCTTGAAATTTTCTTTGGAGGGCAGCCTGGCTTTCTCAGCCTTCCATCTTTATCAAATTCCTACAATACCCATGTCGGTTTTGTAGCATAATGTTCCCCATCAATATATTTTAGTTATAGTTTTGTTTTCTAAACTATTTTTTATTTAAAAAAGTATTTCATTAATATATTTAATATTTTTATAGTGCTATATAAAAATTAAAATAAATTCTAAAAATAAATAATTTTAATACATATTTAATTAAAAAATATTTTTAAAAAATAACATATACTACAGTAGTAAACACGCATGTAGATGGGCAAAATTGTACATTACATGATCATGATCAAATAATTTATCATCAATGAAATGTCAGCTTGATTTTCCAGTTCTAGCCTTCATATTGGAAGCACTGCATTTCCAACACTAATCATTAGATGCAAATCACCACCTCACAAGGATCCAGCTGCTAGCTGAGAAAACTCATTCCCTGCCTTCTTCAAGCAAAATGGAGAGAAGGATTTCTACAATGGCAGCTCTTCTCTACACTGCAGCTTTCATGGCTGCTTCCTGTGTCTCTTCTGAAGCAGCTCAACCAAAAGCATCTTTTGAGGATAACTTTAGCATAATGTGGTCTGAGGATCATTTCAAAACATCTGAAGATGGCCAGATCTGGTATCTCTCATTGGACAAAAAAACAGGTACGCACATATCTCTGCATTTATATAATCTTTAATCAGAGCAAACTAAAGAGTTCTTTATTCGTTCATTGATTGAATGGGATGAATTTATCATATATTCCTTGCTTAATGTTCAAGATTTGTAATCTTATTAAATCACCTTTTTTCTTAATTATCAGGTTGTGGATTTCAAACCAAGCATAAATATAGATTTGGGTGGTTTAGCATGAAGCTGAAATTGGTTGGAGGTGACTCTGCAGGTGTTGTGACAGCTTATTATGTAAGTCTTTCTTCTACCGCCCCATACGCTCAAAATGCCATAAAGATTCATGGTTGTGAAGCTTAATCAAAGTCTTCATAAATATTTAAACTATTTTTTTTTGGACTTAATTCGAGCTTGACTGTAGGTACAGAAATTATCACGGAGGTAGGCTAAAGTGGATTCATCTGTGTTTGCAGATGTGTACAGAGAATGGGGCAGGGCCAACAAGAGATGAGTTGGACTTTGAGTTCTTGGGGAATAGAACTGGAGAACCCTATTTGATTCAAACAAATATATACAAGAATGGTACTGGTAATCGTGAAATGAGGCACATGCTTTGGTTCGACCCTACCGAGGAGTACCACACCTATTCCATTCTCTGGAACAATCTCCAGATAGTGTAAGTCCTTCGATTCTATGCTACAGCTAGATCAAGGCACCTGATGATTCAAGTTTTCATGCTGCAATCTTGCACAAAAGCAATTGCAAAAGCAAAAAGAAAATGGCAAATAAAGTAGATTAAAGAGCTGGTTGCCTCCCGGTGTGTTTGGTAACGTATATGTTTTTCCATTGAAAAATGCATTTCAAAATTATGTTTTTATATTAGCACATTAAAATTATATAAAAAAACACTTAAAAAACACAATAGTTACTGCAGGAAGAGAAAAACATTGTGGGAACCAGTCAATAAATAAGCCTAGGAGATTTGCTTGCAACTGGGCTTAGATGACAGGGACACTGACTTGGATTTTTAATACGCTAAGCAGGTTTTTTGTTGATAAAGTAGCAATAAGGGTGCACAAGAACAATGGAGAACCAAATAATTTCTTCCCCAATGAGAAGCCCATGCACCTATTTTCAAGTATCTGGAACGCAGATGATTGGGCTACTAGAGGAGGGCTAGAGAAGACAGACTGGAAAAAGGCCCCATTTGTGTCCTCTTACAAGGACTTCACTGTTGAAGGTTGTCAATGGGAAGATCCATACCCTGCCTGTGTATCAACAACGACTAAATACTGGTGGGATCAATACGATGCTCGGCATCTCTCACATGAACAGAAAATGGACTATGCCTGGGTCCAAAGAAACCTTGTGATCTATGATTATTGCAAAGACACTGAAAGATTCCCAGCACTGCCAGTGGAGTGCAAATTGAGTCCATGGGATTGATGAGCTAGTGATGAATTAATTGTTATTCTTCAGCATCATATATTTTTTCTATTTCTTTTCTGTCTTTTTCTTGGATGCCATTTTGAGATGGGTACAAATCACAATGTATTTTTCTGCCAGCTATTCTATTTCACTATTGCACATCTATTTAATTTATTCAATTATTTATATTCAATTCAAATATAAATTGCTGTACTTTGTCCCATCCTGTAAAGTGTTTTTATCTATGTTCTTAAATTCAATAAAAATACAATCAATAAAAAAAAATTTATAGTAAAAAAAAAATTAGTTTGATTTTTAGAAAAATATTTTTTAAATAATTTAAAACAGAATATATTTTTTAGAAGTTATAAAAATTCAAAAATATCTTGTTATATTTTGATTATGTCAAATTTGGCCCTCAATTTTTTAATTACTATATATTTTTTTGAATTATTTTTTTATTTATTATTTTTTCAATTTTATCTTTTAAAATAATTTAAGTTGATTTTTAAATCAATTTTACTCTTCATTCTTTTGATTTGATTGTTATTTATTTTTTTTCCTATCATTTTTTTATTTGAATTTTTTTATTTTGTTTCTATTCTTTTGATTGTTATATATTTTATTCAGAATAATTTATAAAATTGAATTTATTTTTCAATTTACTCATCTTTTGACTTTTTTGGTCAGATTTAGTTTTTATTTTTTTATTTTTTATATGAGATAATTTATAAAATTATATTTTTTTAAAATTTCATCCTCCAATTTTTTCATCAACTAATTTTAATCCCTATTCTTTAGTAAACTTGAAAAATATTTTAAAATATTAATAAGTTATTTTTTAATTTATTTTTCAAAGAATAACTAAACACTATGAAATATTTTTCAACTTATTTTTTATGATATTAAGCAAGTAGAAGGATTTACAGTAAATTGTTGTTTGGCAACCCACTAATAGTTCCTGTATCTTGATTTTCTATGTTTAAATTTTATTATTAAAAAGTGTTCAATATTATTTCAATGTAAAGCCACTTAGACGAAAAGGGTAAAATGTAAGAATAAACAGCATAGTAAAGTAGTTGATGTAAAATAAATAAAAACAATATATCCTTCTTTTTATTAAAAAAAAAATCTTTCTCATTTGTTATTTTTATTCTCACCTTCCACTACGAAAATAAATTAGATTTAATTTTTATTTTCATTTCTATTTTGTTCTTTTAATCAAATAGCTCTAAAAGAAACATTCTTCGACCAACAGACTATGAATTTGGCTTAATCATCATAACATGAGGGCTACCTCAATCGTTTGGTGTTGAGATTTACACAGTATGCAGTCATGCCTACACAATTATTCTTAAACATGATGCAACTTACAAGTCCTTTTTCAATTCTCTCAAAAGATAAAAGGAATACCTTCTAGATTTTTCAACTTATATTTATTTATACCTTCTAGATTTTTAAAATTGTTGTTTCAAATTTTGTCAAGTTATTATGCTATCTACATTGGCAGGCGCTTCATTTGACCACTCGCTAATGATTTGGGCTTTTATCTTTTGTCGTCCTGGCCGGTGGCTTCGCTCTCTCTCTATATACATATACACACATAAAATTGGAAAAAACATTGCTTAAATATAAAATTTAGGCCGCCTCCGTGAGCTTTAAACTTTTAGATATGGTGGGGGATCATGAGTTTGACTTGTATGTTTTCCAATCTCCATTTCTTACAATCTTTTTTCCATTGTTGATTTTTGAAAGACCCCAGTTTAACTATATGAAGACAAAACAACTCAACTAAACCATCTGAAGAAATTCCCGTCAGCTTGGAATTATTCAAGTCGTAAATATATAGTTAGCTTTCATAAAATTGATGTGCTAGGATTTTCCAAGTTGTTGGAGAGCATGCATAGTCAACTAGAATTTTATATGGTTTCATAGGTGATTTATTTGACTAGGACATGAATTATTTAATTTAAACAAATAATGACCAAGAACAGAATATGAAGAATTAATTAGCACTGCTCATCGACACATCTGTGTGATACTTTCAATTTCATGCTATAAATACTACCTCTCCTCCTCTTGTTTCAGCATCACAAAAACATCTTCCGAATCAACAAAATCTCTCCCCCCTTCTCAGTCTTTTAAAATCCTAAGTTACAATGGGTGTTATCACTTTGGAAAATGAGTTTGCTGTTGCTGTCGCCCCAGCCAAGCTTTTCAAGGCATACTGCCTTGAGACCGACACTCTTTTGCCTAAAATTCTACCAGAGCACATTAAGAGCTCTGATATAGTTGAAGGAAATGGAGGGCCTGGAACCATCAGGAAGATCACTTTTGCTGAAGGTTGGTATATTATTTGTTGCAATTACTTTAAATTAAATTAACTATATTGAAATCCACATAGCACTCGCTGCGTGTACCGCATAAAGAAGTAAAGAACTGATTTTTGTACTTGCAGGCAAAGAACTCAGTTATGCGAAGCAAAAGATTGAGGCAATTGACGAAGAGAACTTGACCTATAGCTTCAGCTTGATTGAGGCCAATGTTTGGAAGGATGCAGTTGAAAAGGTGACTTATGAGCACAAGTTCGTGCCAACTCCTGAGGGAGGTTCCATTTGCAAGAGAACGAGCACATATTACATCAAGGGTGATGCTGAGATCAAGAAAGATCAAATCAAGGACGTGTATGGCAAAAAGACCGCGGGCTTGTTCAAGGCTGTTGAAGCCTACTTCTTGGCAAATCCAGATGCCTAAATATGAAAATTCCCACGTGTGTGTGTCTCTCCTTTTTCTTGGTTGTCTTTGGCAGTGTGGTTATTGCCTTTTCTTCTTCCTTTCGCTAAATTTTCCATCCTTGTTACTGGCAAGAAAACTCGAGAGTACTGAAGTATATCTTCTATTACTTTAATAGTTGTTGATTTTGTGGACATTTGGTTAATTGTATTGAAGCAGTTCTTTTCAATAGTTGATGTTATTGTATTGTATGCAAAATACATAATAAAAATCACCTTGTCGTCAAGTGTTTACTTTCAATCGATGTGTCGAAGGTTTTCTTTATACATAATTTTGTTTTCTAACAGAGCACTTGAATTTATGGACCTTTCTCCTCCTTTTCCTCTTTTTACTATGTGGTAGGATTTGAGTCTCCATGCTTCAAAGAAGGGAAAGGTGATAAATCGTCAAAGGTTCAACTGAAAGCCTTCCACAGCACCGTGCTCGGTTATCGCTTTATTCGATTTCCAGAACTGGAAAAAAAAAAAAAGAAAACGAAAAGAAGACATAAATAGAAAGGCTATAATCATGTTTGGGAATAGGGATGGAGAAAGACATCAAATAAATGTGTTTTTGAAATAATTACAGAGTAGGTTTTTTTTTATCATTTTAAAACAAAAAATTATTAATTTTTTTATATTTTTAAATTTTTTTAATGAGTTAATATTAATTTAAAAAAATTAAAAAAAATATTTTAATATATATTTTTAAATAAAAAAACATATTAAAAAATAACTGTTACTTAAATAGGTTCACCTGAATGTGTCACGTGTACAATATGTCCTCAATTTTTTTTTCTTTTTTTTTTCAAATGATAATATATTGAAGAGCAAAATCATTTGCCATGCTGGCTATGTACACATAAACTATCCGTTTGGAAAGATTTTATGTTTGTAAAATCCAACGAATAGGATGTATGCAAGTAAGACAATTATTTATATAACCAGGGTGGTTAAATGATCAATTATTATTATTGTTATTTTTAATAAAATAATAATAATCTTAACACTTCCTCTCTTAACTGATACATAAATATTATATATATCTGACTTGTTTAAAACTGAGAATAATTAGAAATTTTAACCTATTAGTTAATCAACCCTTTATATATATATATATATATGGCAATATAAAATAGTAATAATAAAGGTTATTACATAAAAGTATGACAATAATATTACTTTTTATATAGTATGTTTACGATATTTTCTATATAGATATATTAATATTCCTCTTTAAGTTAATGATAAAAGATCAAGTTGAAGCTTGATATGAAAAGCAGCAAATAAAACAGTAGGAAGTGTCTTAGTAAAGACATCTACAAGTTAATCTTAAAAGGAAATGAAACAAATCTAAATCTCCTTCTTCGCAAATCTATCTCAAACAAAATAATAGTTAACCTCGTCATGTTTTGTGCAAGTATGAAAAACATGATTTATAGATAAATAAGTGGCACCAAGGTTGTTGCACGTGTACAACATTGCGACGATTGTCCATCCTCTCAAGTATGTGTATCTATCTGACAAATACAGGGAGATAATGAATTTTTATCTTTTATTAATAAAAAATAGAATGAGAGTCACCACCTAATATTTTAATCATTAGGAACCCTGACCGGTTTGAGAAAGTAGATACAAAGATTCATTGCGTAAAGAGAAAATATTAGCACCTCAAATATACTCTATGTAAGAGAAATTACATTGTTTAATTGTTTGATATATGCTAAGGTTTCATTTTATATCTAATTATTAGTTTATTTACGGTTTAAGAAAAGTCCCCATTGATGAAGAGATCCTTATTTTATTGGGTAAAATCTAATCATTCTAATATCTATAAAAGAAAATTACTTTTTTAATACCGACAATACATTTTACATATAAATTTATAATCCCATACATTAAAACAAAACAAAATATTTTTTTATTTTTTGAAATATTGGTCAAGTTCTCGTAATTTTAATAAACTGATTATTAAAGCTAAAATACATGCTAAAATATATTTTTTGAAGTTTTCTTTGTTGTGTAAAATTACAAAATAATTTTTTTTTTTAACTTTGAAAGACTTGGTCATATTTATGAACATAAAAACAATTTTTTTAATATTTTGATGAAAATCAGGTATTTTAATATCAAATATATTTCTTTATAATATAAAAATACAGATAAATATTAATTAAAATTTATTAAAAAAAATACACGGAAACTTACAAATTTTTCAAAATATTATTTTTGAAATTTTTTAGTACTAGGCCGGATAAATGTGGAGCACTCTCTACTGTTCACACGGAATAGTGGGGACGATGCAACAAAGGAAAAGAAGGAAAAAGGGAGAGGCAAGGGGAAGTAAACTAGGTGGCAGCTCATGGTGCTGCTGGTGGTAGTGGGGGTGTCTAACGGTGGTGGTCAGATGCTGTTCTTGTAGTGGATGGCGATTCTAGACGGTGGTTTTGTTGTCTGAAACTAGGGCAGCTGCTGTGGTGGAGAAGGGCATTCTTTCTCTGTTTCTTCTTCCTTGGTTTTATCTTCTTTTTTTTCCTTGTATTTCTCCTTCATGTCTCTATTCTCCCCTATTTTGATTCCTTTGCTTATTTCTCTCTTTTTTTTTCTCTCTCTGTTTTTTTTTTCAGTTTCTCCCTTCTCTCTCTTCTGTTCTCCCCCTCTATTCCTTAAACAATTCTCTGTTCCTCTCTCAAACTATCTCCTGCTTTCTTCTCTCTATTCTATTCTCCTCTGTAAAATTCTGTCAGTTCGTCCCTCCTGTCTCACATTTATCCCCCGGTCTCTTGTTTTCAAAATCTTTCCCTCCCTCAAACCTTTCTCACCTCTGTCTCTTAAACAAATCTTCCCTTCTCCACTTTGCTTTTTCCTCCGTTTCTTTCACTTTCGTTGCTCTATTTCAGTTTCTCTCCTCTCACAAAAAAATATTCCTTTGTTTTTCAACCCCCAAGATACGCCTCACTCCTCCTTTTCTATGGTGCCTCCCTCTGGTATTTACAAGTACAGGAGGAGAGGGCAACTTACCCCTGCCATGATGTAGGGTAAGGTGGGTTGGGTAGTTGCTCGTAGGGCATGGCTCCCTTGGCTTTCTTCGTCATTATGGCATGATGGTAGGGTATATGTGGGTATAAGTTGTGCCGGATTTTCTGGACAAGTGGGGTTGATAGAGAGAGAGTGGCATTGTATCAGAGAGAAACATCCTTTTCCCCTGCCTTTTCATGTCCAGCGGAAGAAAAAAACTCAAGGTGATATTCAAAATAATATTTTTTTTTGTTTTTTTTAATAGTATATAAAACGATGTTATTTGATCAAAAAGCTTTGTTTTATTTAAAAAAAAGAGCGCTAAAACTTTAATTTTTCAAATCAGTCCTTTAATTTGCATGCTTTTTTCATTTCGGTTCTTGATTTTGAATTTTTTTAATGAAGTTTCTAATTGGCTATCTAACTTCATTATTTATACAATTAAACTTCTAATATGATCAAATCAACTTTTAAAAATTATAATTTGACATTAGAACTTTAATTTTTTCAAATTGAAGCTTAATTTGACTTAAAAATCAAATTTTCTTATAATCAAACCTTTCTTAAAATATAAAATTTAATTAAGTCCATAAATATCTGATTTTTTTTATTTTTTTCCTCAAAATTAAATTTTTTTTGTTAACATGAGTCTCATCAATTAAAATTATATTGTCAAATTTTAAACTTTCTATTTTTGAACCTCTTTAACCAATTTTTGATTATTTTCTGAATGCTCTCATATCCTCTTCTCACTGCTATCATTTTTTAATTTCTTTCAAATATATTTTTTTTATTTTTTTATATTTTCTCTTCTTCTTTTTTTATGCGAGGACTAAAAAATAGGTTACAACAAAGGTTATTACACCAAATTATAGGAGCAAAAATAGACAAAATCTGAAGATCTGTTAATAAATACTAAATTCAGATAACCTTAATAGGGCTGCCAGCCAAAACTTTATACTCAGTTTCAGTAGAAGAGCAAGCAATTGTACATGGAATTATATTATCATCTCTTCGTCTAAATTTTGTTAGAATAGTTTATGGTTTAACCATATCCAAATTAGTCTAAACTACTCTTAAGACTAGATTTTCTAATCAGTCACAATGTTATGATCCGTGTTTGGACTTGTCTTTTATGTTGTGATCCGATCTTGTAATCATTGTCACAAGTTTTAAAGGTTGAGCTAGGTTGACTTCAATCATTTTTATTTTTTAATCTTATTTTTTATTATTAGATTTGTTGGTAATTTGTATTTTTTTCTATAAAGTTATTCTAATACCTTATTTTGTGCTGTGGATTCAACAAGTTTACTAGGTTTAATTTAGACTTTTTTTCCATTGCTTTTTAATTTTTTTTAATATTGAGCCGATGACAGAGTATTAAATATTTTTTAAATTTTTTTACAACATCTTGATATTTTTTCTACAATGAAAAAAACAAATAGGCTCGTGGTGTAGCTCTAAACACCTATCTAGTAATAACCTAAAAATTTATAATATGATAATCTAAAATTGATAATCTGAAATGAAGTGTTAATGAAAATGACACCCTCGTGTGCGAAAACCTACAAAAACATTGTGATCCCAAAAAGACAAGAAATTTAACTACCGTCTCATTATTACAATTTGATCCTTTGGTTTTAAAAATATACAAGCATATCAATATTTACTTAAATTGAAAATGGGACATCACTAATTCTATTATAAAAGAGGACATTAAGAACGTATTATTATAATTCTTTTTATTATTTTTTATATAAAATAAATGAGATTATAAATGGATGGTAAATTGTCATTTTTAAAATATCAATATTTTAAAAAAATATTATAAAATAGATGAAACAATTAATTGAGAATTTTCAAAAACAATTAATTGAGAATTTTCAACAAAATTATTAGGTATTTAATTGATATTCTGTTTGAAAACTAATTTAGGTTAAATCTTTTATTTACTCTGCAGTCGTACCAACACAATTATTCTTCAAAATGATGCAAACAAGTCCTTTTTCAATTCTCTCAAAAAAGAAAAGGAATACCTTCTAGATTTTTAAAATTGTTTTTTCAAATTTTATCAAGTTATTATTATAATTTTAAAACTTGATTTGATAACCGGTCCGATCCAAGACTTAAGTTTCAAGTTTTGAATAAATCACTTGATCTTTCGGATTTTTTTTAAAAATAAAATTAATATTGTTTTAGTAAAAAACTAAAATCAACAAATTATAATGAATTTTTAACTGAGTTTTGGGTCAACCAATTGATGATATCAAGTTTTTATTTTTAACTTAATCTAATTTCATCTCTGAATTGATTGATCTTATTTTAGGATCCAACTGGATTTTATAACTATAATAATTATCCTGTATACATTTTAACACCATATAACTTTTACATATGGGGGGGGGGCGCGGAGGGGGGTTCATGAGTTTGACTTTTATGTTTTCCAATCTCCATTTCTTAAAATTCTTTCCATTATTGATTTTTGAAAGATCCCAGTCTTTTGTTTAACTATGTAAAGACAAAACAACTCAGCTAAACCATCTAAAGAAATTCCCGTAAGTTTGGAATTATTCAAGTCGTCAATATATAGTTATCTTTCATTAAATTGATGTGCTAGGATTTTCCAAATTGTTGGAGAGCATGCATCGTCAATTAGAATTTTATATGGTTTCCAAATTGTTTAATGTGACTAGGACATAAATTAAATTGTTGGTGATTTATTTGACTAGGACATAAATTATTTAATTTAAACAAATAATGACCAAGAACATAATATGAAGAATTAATTAGCACTGCTCATCGACACATGTGTGATCCTTTCAATTTCATGCTATAAATACTACCTCTCCTCCTCTTGTTCCAGCATCACAAAAACATCTTCCAAATCAACAAAATATCTCCCCCCTTCTCAGTCTCTTAAAATCCTAAGTTATAATGGGTGTTATCACTTTGGAAAACGAGTTTGCTGTTGCTGTCGCCCCAGCCAAGCTTTTCAAGGCATACTGCCTTGAGACCGACATTCTTTTGCCTAAAATTCTACCTGAGCACATTAAGAGCTCTGATATAGTTGAAGGAAATGGAGGGCCAGGAACCATCAGGAAGATCACCTTTGCTGAAGGTTGGTATATTATTTGTTGCAATTACTTTAAATTAAATTAACTATATTAAAATCCACATAGCACTCGTTGTGTGTACCGCATAAAGAAGTAAAGAACTGATTTTTGTACTTGCAGGCAAAGAACTCAGTTATGCAAGGCAAAAGATTGAGGCAATTGACGAAGAGAACTTGACCTACAGCTTCAGCTTGATTGAGGCCAATGTTTGGAAGGATGCAGTAGAAAAGGTGACTTATGAGCACAAGTTCGTGCCAACTCCTGAGGGAGGTTCCATTTGCAAGAGAACCAGCACATATTACATCAAGGGTGATGCTGAGATCAATAAAGATCAAATCAAGGACGTGTATGGCAAAAAGACCGCGGGCTTGTTCAAGGCTGTTGAAGCCTACTTCTTGGCAAATCCAGATGCCTAAATATGAAAATTCCCACGTGTGTGTGTGTCTCCTTTTTCTTGGGTGTCCTTGGCAGTGTGGTTATTGTTTTTTCTTCTTCCTTTGGGTAAAATTTCCATCCTTGTTCCTGGCAAGAAAACTCGAGAGTACTGAAGTATATCTTCTATTACTTTAATAGTTTGTGATTTTGTGGACATTTGGTTAATTGTATTGAAGCAGTTCTTTTCAATAGTTGATGTTATTGTATTGTTTGCAAAATACATAATAAAAATCACCATGTCGTCAAGTGTTTACTTTCAATCGATGTATCGAAGGTTTTCTTTATACATAATTTGTTTTCTTTTGTTTTCTCCTGAAATCTCCTTTTCCAGGTCCATCTTTCTTCTTCTTCTTCTTCTTCTTCTTTTTTCCTTTTCACTGTAGCTTGGTTTTTATAGAAGAAGTGTTGCTTGGCCAAAATCACATTGGTCCCTCAACTCTCTTTTTTTTTATTAATTTTGATTATCTCTTTTTTTTTGTATTTTTAAAAGCAAACAATATCAATGTAGACTCAATAAAAAAAATCAATGATAATAAAATTTACATGTTGAAAGTTGAATGCGTTTAAAATACCTTTAAAAATTTAAATTCGTTTGAGATTATCTTAAAAATACTAAAAATGATACAAATATATCAAAAAAAAATATTTTTTGGGTTTTTCTTGTTATTTTTTATTTTTAAAAAAATTTATCAAAAATATGGATAAAAAATTGGATAGCAACATTATACAACATGGTATAAGAAAGAACAAGATCTATTGGGTATTATATTATGATTTATCAACAAGATCCATTGGGTATTATATTATGATTTATCATATATATCCTGTTGGAATAGTGTATGGTTTAAATACTGACACGACTAAAAGATTAATGTTTTCTTCCAAGTGTAGGAGTATCGAAGTAATAAATAACCCGACAAGACCGAGGTCGAACCACAGGGAGGTTAATTATACAAATTATAAATAATAATAATACAACAACAAGAACAATAACAACAACAACAATAAAGAAGAAGAAGAAAAATTGATGAGAACTTTGAGATAAAAAATTAAAGTAAGGATTAAACAACGATAACAAACAATGTCAAGGTTAGAGGATCCACTAATGATATGTCAAACAAGTATAATATAAATTCTTGTTATTCAATTAGAAACCACACACAAAAAAGATTCCAATCATATTATAGATTATTAACATGATTACATTAGTCATCTTATTCAATTAATACTAATACTTGTAAATTTCATCAAGCATTCATGATTACAACTTATGTTAACAACAAATCAAGTTCCTTTCATAACTCAGGTGTCGGTTATACCATATAGTATGGGCTATGAAAGTGTCAAGCATTTATTGTACCAATTGTTATACAACATAAATCAAGATTAGTCATTTAACAAGCAAAGTATTAAAGAGTGAACAAGATAACAAATATAATTATTATTAAACATTAAAGTCCATATTAAGTTTATACCATACTTATTTTTACACCATTAGTGTAACTTTTTCACCTTGACATAATTAACTTAGCTAGACATAATAAAAGAAAGAAAAATAGATAAACAAAATAAGAACATAAATAAGATAAGAGTTACCAAAGCAAAGGAAAGGAATTAAAAGGCATAAACTTGATATTAATAAAAGCAAAGCATAAACATTACAAAAAATACAAAGAGAGAAAATAAGAGCATGATCTTGATCTGGACACCAAGATACCTAAATGCATGGCAAATGTCTCCTTTTATAGGCTAAAATTAGAAACTGTTGATTTGATGACTAAATGATGAGTAGGTGGTCAACCCTTGACTTGATAACAATTTTTATTTTCTCTTGTCTGCCTAAAACGTCATTGATGACATCAAAATTAGAGCCACTTGAAAACATGAAAGTTCTAGAAAATTGTCTCATCTTTCTTATGTAAAACATTCAGCTTATTTTAACTTCTAGAACTCTAGATATGACCAAAATACTAAACAGTACTCGAGCTGGAGGATAGATTCGGGCTTCTTTGTTGTTGCAACAATTTGGACTTGAAAATGGACTTTTTAGATCTTGGGCTCCATATGAAAGTTATAGGTCTATGTCTTACCTTTTCATCCATTTCAAGTAGACCTAAATCTGAGATCTATAGCTCCAGATTTGACCCAATTACCAAATAGTATTCCGGTTTGGATTGCACCGACATCTCTTTTCTAAGTTTGGTCATCTCTTTATCCATTGCAATTTAAGTTCTTAAAGTCATCAATCAATTCTTTTATTTATGTGATAGGCCTGCATTTAAAATAAATATTTACCACAAATTAAAGGTATCTTATATTATTAGATAGATTATTATAAAACATGCTTTAGTTAAGGAGTTATTGATACTTCAAGTGCAAAATGATGGTATAAAACAATGATAAAAATGCACTTTTGAGTACTAATCAAATATATTCAAACAAGTCTGGACTACTTTTAATAAATATTTTTTAATTAATCACAATCTATATTAAATTGAATTTTTTTGTGTTGTTATCGGGTTTCATGATTAGTATCAAAAGTTCTAAAAATTGAATTAGGTTAGCTTCAGTTATTTTTATTTTTTATTTTATAATTTCATCTATCATCATCGTTAGATTAGTTGGTAATTTGCATCAATATAGTCTAAACCGATAGTATGAAATGAAGTGTGAAAATGATACACTCATTACATATGGGCAAACATATAAATACATTTTAATCCAAAATAAACAAGCAATTTAATTATGTTCTTGATAAGGAGATTTATAGTATGTTTGTTTTTCACTATTTATACTTGATTTTGAAGTATTTTGGATGTGTTGCATAAATTAATTAGAATTTTGAATTTTTTTTTGAATTATTGACCTTGTGAGAAATTACTGTGTTTTTAGATACTAGATTACTGAGCAGGTAGAATCCAACAATAAAGTCATACACTAATTAATTTTGGGTTGCAAAGGAAGTTATACAATTTAGTTGTAACATTTAGTTGTAAGTGTTCATCACTATTTTCAAAATCTAAGATAAAGAACTACAAAAGCATACAAAGGGCATAAAACTCTTTTTTTTTTTTTGAAGCCTTAAGAGTAAGTCGAAAAATAAGGATTGATTTGAACTTGAAATTCCTACATTCCAAAATGCTATCTTGGGCTATGATCCATAGCTCAAGTCTTAAAGATTCAAAAATTACAGGAATAGAATTGCTAAAAAGAAGATTTGTTTTTCTATAATATTTTTATAAATAAAAATCTTTAAATTTGCATGTTTTCTATCTCAAATCTAGCCAATAATATTAGAATAGGAAGGAATACAAAACAAAGAAGGGAACTTTCTTAATTCAGCAATAGGTAAAAATGCGAGAGTATAAAAGAGAAAAGGAGGATCACTTAGGGAAACGAAAAAACAAAAACAAAGAGAGACCCTTCAATACACCAAAAAGAAGAGAAGAGACGAGATAAAATGAGAGTGAAAAACAGGGGGTAAAAAATCAGAGCAGGTTGAAAGACATCTAGCTATTTTGTTGTAATTTTTTGTTTTTGAGTAATGTTCATCATATTAAATTTATTTCTCTTTAATTTAACCAAGAAGTAGACTTTTATTCTGATATTTTTAGATAGTGTATGAAACACCATAACAAATCTATAGAATAAAGATAACCTATGAAATTTTGTAATTGTTAAAGATTTTACGATTCTTAATAAATTTTAACAAGTTCAAAAATTTCATAAAGTATATAAAGTTTGCTTGTCGAAATAATTCATTGATACTCAAGAAAGAATATTGTTTAAATTAGAAAAACCTGATTGTCAAAGCTAGAAATAATTAATTTAATTAAGAAAGTTCAAATAAAAATAGTTATAATAAGTCAGAAATCCTAAAATTAATAGAATTGAATTTAATAATATTTTATGAGTCGGTTATTTATTTTTAATCATTAATTTTTGTTTCATAAATTATCTCATTTGATTCCTCAAATAGATTATAAATTAAAGGATTTTTATGATTAATAGTAATTTTTATAAATTTTTATGGAAAGATACTTTATTCATTATTTTATTACTTATTATGATTCATGCACTTGGAAATTATATCAACACTTGTCATTATTTCAATTTGATCCTTTGATTTAAAAAAATATACAAGCACATCAATATTTTATTATTTTTATAAAATTGAACATCACTAATTCTACCATAAAATAGGACATTAAGAGCCTATGATGATAATTCTTTTTATTATTTTCCATATAAAATAAATGACATCATAAATGAAAAATATGATAAATGAAAATTGTCATTTTTTAAATATTAATATTTTAATAAATTATTGTAAAAAATGGATGAAACAATTAATTGAGAAATTTCGAAAACTTTAGAACACAACAAGATTCTTAGGTATTTAATTGAGATTCGGGCTATAGATCGAAAACTAATTTAAGCTATATCTTTTATTTATTTATTTATACAGTACGCAGTCGTCCATCCTCAATTATTCTTAAAAATGATGCAACTTAGAAGTCTTTTTTCAATTCTCTCAAAAGAGAAGAGGAATACCTTCTAGATTTTTCAACTTATATTTATTTAAACCTTCTAGATTTTTCAAATTGTTTTTTTTTTTTTCAAGTTTTGTCAAGTTATTATATGATCTGCATTGGGGGGCGGTTCGTTTGACCATTTGCTTATGGTTTGGGCACTATCTATTGCCATCCTGTCCGGTGGCTTTTCTTCAGCACTCTCAGCCTATATATATATATATATATAGAGAGAGAGAGAGAGGATTAATAAATATTGAAAAAATATTGCTTAAATATAAAATTTAGGCCGCCTCTTTCAGCTTGAAACCTAGATATGAGTATTTAATTAACTATATAAATACAAAACAACTCAAGTAGACAATCTGAAGAAATTCCCGTCAGTTTGGAATTATTGAAGTCGTCAATATATAGTTATCTTTCGTAAAATTGATGTGCTTGGATTTTCCATAATGTTGGAGATGCATACCTTGTCAATTAGAATTTCATATGGTTTCAGGGGTGATTTATTTGACTGGGACATAAATTATTTAATATAAACAAATAATGACAAAGAACAGTTAGAATATGAAGAATTAATTAGCACTGGTCATCGACACATATATGCGATCCTTTCACACCACACAACCTTCAATTTCATGCTATAAATACTCCCTCTCCTCCTCTTGTTTCCGCATCACAAAAACATCTTCCAAATCAACACAATCGATCTCTCCCCCCCTCTCAGTCTTTTAAAATCCTAAGTTATAATGGGTGTTATCACTTTGGAAAACGAATTTGCCGTCGCTGTCGCCCCGGCCAAGCTTTTCAAGGCATACTGCCTTGAGACCGACATTCTTTTGCCTAAAATTCTACCAGAGCACATTAAGAGCTCCGAGATAATTGAAGGAAATGGAGGGCCTGGAACCATCAGGAAGATCACTTTTGCTGAAGGTTAGTATATTATTTGTTGCAGTTACTTTTAATTAAATTAACTACATTGAAATCAGCATACCACTCACTGAACAAAGAAGTAACGTATTAATATTTTACTTGCAGGCAAAGAACTCAGTTATGCGAAGCAAAAGATTGAGACAATTGATGAAGAGAACTTGACCTACAGCTTCAGCTTGATTGAAGCCAATGTTTGGAAGGATGCAGTTGAAAAGGTGACTTATGAGCACAAGTTCGTGCCAACAGCTGAGGGAGGTTCCATTTGCAAGAGAACCAGCACATATTACATCAAGGGTGATGCTGAGATCAACAAAGATCAAATCAAGGATGTGTATGGCAAAAAGACAGGAGGCTTGTTCAAGGCTGTTGAAGCCTACTTCTTAGGCAATCCAGATGCCTAAATACGATTCCCATGTTTCATTTTCTTTTTAGTGTGGCCTTTTCTTGGTTGTCTTTGGCAATGTGGTTATTGCTTTTTCTTCTTCTCTTGGGTAAGTTTTTCGTCCTTGTTACTGGCAAAAAAACTGGAGAGTACTGAAGTATATCAAATATTACTTTAGTAGTATTTGATTTTGTGGTCATTTGGTTAATTGTAGTGAAGCAGTTCCATTCAATAGTTGATGTTATTGTATTGTTTGCAAAATACATAATAAAAATCACCATGTCGTCGAGTGTTTACGTCGAATCGGAGCCATTATAGCTGTATTGTATTGTTTGCAAAATACATAATAAAAATTACCATGTCGTTAAGTGTTTACTTTGAAACGGAGCCATTATAGCTATCAGATGCCTTTATCTTTCTCATGCATTACCACCCCATCCCTTAAGCCTTTATCTTTCTCATACCTTACCACCCCATCCCTTAAACTTGATGGATCAAATTGTCGCACGTATCCCGCACAGTGTCAGCTCGTAATTTTCTGTTTTGTTGCTTGATTTGAGTTCTTGAGAATTATTTTCTAATATTTATTAAAAATTACTAAAAAACTTAAATTTACTGTCCATAATCAGATTAAAAATTACTAGAAAACTTGAATTTACTGGTTATAATCAGAAATTAAAGGATAAAAAACACTAGAAAAAATATTAACATCTTTAACGCATTCTAATTATGATAATGATAAATTGCTTTCTAATTATGATAATGATAAATTGCTTTCTAATGATAAATGATAAATTGCTTTCATAATATAAGTTGCTTTGGAGTTTAATATGATTTAAAAATTTAAAATATTAATTAAATTTTAAAATTTTAATAAATCAGTCATTAAATTCAATAACCATCCTATAATATATATGTAAAAACTTGTTCTTACATTTTCATAAAAAATATAACTTGATTTTATTAATTTTTAAAATATTTAATCATATTTAAATTAAACATTTAATTCTTTTTATCTTTTTCTTTTTTAATTTTTATAATTTAACAACATAAATAAAAACACAAACACACATCTCTTTTACTATATTTTTTCTTCCTTTCCTTTTTCTTTTCTTCTTTTCTTTTTTTTTTGGTTTTTGTTACATCCACACTACAAATAAAAATTCAATACTAAAAATTAAAATTACATCCAACAATTTAAAATTACAAAAAACCCCGAATCAGGAACCGTGCAGCCACGGGGGAACAGTGCTGGAGGCTTCTGGGCCAACAAAAATACTGGCGGCGCGTCTTTCCAAGCGCCACCGTCACCGGCGGCGCGTCTTCCCACACGCCGCCGCACAAAATGCCGGAAAAAACAGGGGGTCGGCCACAGCTTCATGTCCTCTTCCCTTCCCTACCGGCGGTGAGGGTCTTCATCACCTGCAAAAGAATACAACACCCAAGCCAGTTGATTTTAATTTCTTTCTTTCTTTTTCGGATCTATTTCGGTCTTCTCCTTTTCAGATCTGCTTCACCGTAGATCTTTCTTTTATTTACATCTTCTTCTCCTTTGCTTCAGGTGGCCGGCAGTTGGGCGGCGGTGTTGAGATCTCTTCTCCTGGTGGTGGCAGCGGCGGTTGGGCTTGCTGCTGGTGTCGGCCAGATGAGGGAGGAACAGCGGCTGGCTGAAATAGAGAGAAGAAAAAGGAAAGTGCTGGGAGCAGGGGCCTTAGATGTGGCTGGCGGCTGTGGCTTGGAGGCGGGGCCGCTGTGTTCGGCGGTGAAAGGAGAGGCTGGGACCGATGGGTATGTGGTTCTGGTGCCGGTTACTGTCGGTGGATGGTGCTAAGGGAGGGAATGACAGATCGGTGGCAGAGGCTGGGAGAGGGGCCTGTCCGATGCTCTGTGGTTCTTGGCCTCAAAGGAGAAGGGAGGGCGGCCGGTCTCTGTTTTTGACAGAGGGAAAGTGAGCGGTCCAGAGAGGGGAAGGTTGGTGAGGGAAATGGTGATGGCTGTTTTGGCCATGTATGGGGGAGGCGCTGTGGCTTAGAGTGGCAGCTGCTTTTCGATCTCCCGTGATTTCGGAAAAGAAGCTCAAAATTCAAAACCCCCAAAGCAGGGGTTTCTCTGGATTTTTTTTTTAGAGAGGGCAGCCGCCGCTTCTCTCTCAAAAGGAGATGTTTTAGGTGGTTTTTTTTTCTCAAACGAATGGGGCCGCTGCCGCGGGATCAGAGATTAGGCTTTTAGGGTTTTGTCCCCTTTTCTCTGAAATTTTCTTTTTCCTTTGTAATCCCTCCCGTCAGTTAATTTTTCTCCCCCCCCCCTCCATTTACTGTAGCAATATTTATAGTAGAAATATTTACTAGGTTTTTAAACTAGTCCCTCAATTCTTTTTTCTTTTCTCTTTTTTTGTTAATTTTAATTTTATATATATATATATATTTTTAAAGTGAACAATACCAACGACGAGTCAATAAAAAAAATCAGTAATTATAAAATTTACATATTAAAAATTGAATGTATTTGAAATATCTTTGAAAATTTAATTTTTTTAAAATGATGTTGAAAATACTAAAAACAATGTAAATATATCAAAGTACATTTTTTGGAGGGGGTTTTCATTGTTTTTTGTTTTTTTCTATTTTTGATTTTTTTTCTAAAAATTTATCAAAAACATAGATATAAAATTAAATAGTAACACAAATTATCAACGCTGGCAGTCCCAATTTCTGCCCTTTCTAAACAATAATGATTTTCTAAGGTTAGTTGTTGAAGGTTTTGACAATGAAAACCAATGTTGATACTTCACCCAATTCATCTTATACAACGTGGTATAAGAAAGAACAAGATCCATTAGGTATTATATTATGATCTATCATTTATATCTTGTTGGAATAGAGTATGGTTCAAACACATTCAAACAAGTCTGTTCTGCTTTTAAGACTAGATTTTTTAATCACTCACAATCTCGAGATATGTCCGTCGCTGCAATCGTTCACCCTAAAAACATTTATATGTATAAAATATAAAAAGACAATGAATTCTTGTTTCTTTTCATAAAAAAATATGGATTGAGAGTTGTCACCTAATATTCTAGTCACTAAAAACCCTAATTAATCTTAAAGATGGGGTACGGAGACTAGTTGTATAAAGAAAAGGTATTAGCACCCCAAATATGCCCTATCCAAGGTAAGCTGCATTGTTTTATTGTCTGATAAAATCTAAGAACTTGTTGTAGTTTCTAATTATTGATCTGTCTATAGTTTAAGAAAAGTCCTCTAATATAACAAGATCCTTATCTTATCGGGTAAGAACCTAATTGTTTTACGTCATTAATAAAAAAAAATACCTTTTTAATATCGAGAATATATTTTATATATAAATTCGTAATCCCTGATACTAGAATAAAACCAAATAAAATTTTTGTTATTTTTAAAATTTTGGTCAATGTTCTCTTAACTTTAATAAACTGATTATTAAAGTCAAAATGCATATTAAAACACTTTTTTTTGGTGTATAAAAAACACAATATGATTTTTTAGCTTTAAAACACTTGGTTGCATGCACAAAAATATTTTTTTTCTTTTTTTCAATTTTTTTCAATTTTTGATGAAAATCAGGTATTTTAATAGTAGATTTTGTATTTTTATGATATAAAAATATTGCTTGATATTAATCAAAATGACAAAAACTACGTGGAAAAATTATAAAATTTTAAAAAAATATTTTTGAATTTTTTTAATAGGCCAGTCAGGCCCAAATACATGGGCTGTGCCGAACCTAACCCGACAACAGTGCCCTCCGCTGTTCATATGCTACATGAATAATGGAGGCTTGGCAGAATGAAATATAAAAAAGAAAGAAAGAGAGAAGGGTTGACTTGCGGTGGCTGCAACTGTTGATTGTGTTACTAGAGGCGATAGGCAGCGACACTAGAGGTGGCAATGGTGGTTCGCGGTGTCCGACGGTGTTATTTTTCTTCTCTCTCTCCTCTTTGTTTTACACTCTTGTCTGCTTCTTCCTTTTCTTTTATTTTTTTCCATTTGTTCCGCTCTCTCTCTTCTCTTCTCCTCCATTCTTTTCTCTCGTCCCTCTTGTTCTCTCTTCTTCTTTTTTCATCTCCTTCCCTGTTTAAATAGACAAAAATAAAAGAGGGAGACGTGACTGGGGCAGCCATTATGCTGCTGCCCCTCCATTACCTCTTCAATATATGGAAAGTGGGTTGTGTTGGTATCTTTTTAAAGCCATTGAGAAGAGGAAAGTAGATGAAATACAAAGGAGAAAAGAATTTTTTTTCCCTATTTTTTGCACATCCAGAAGAAGAAAATGATGGTACCGTTTAAAATAACACCGTTTTGAAATTTTTTAATAAATAGTATATAAAACAGTACCATTTTGATCAAAATATGCTGTTTTATTTAAAAAAAATAAAATATGTTAAATTTTATTTTAATTCTTAATTTTTAATTTGTTTAATTAAAATTGCTTTAAAATAATAATAATAAAAATTTATTGAGTGTATTTTTGAGTCCTCGTTACTTTTTGAGTGGTACTTCGAGCCTTTTTTTTTTCTTTGAGCTCATATCTCGTGAAGAGTGTATCTTTAAGCCTTACCATGTCGTCTTTTTTAGACTTCTTGTATTTTTTACGTCTTGGAAAGTTCACCTGAAAAAAAAACACCGAGAAAGGCTGAAAAAAAGGAAGGCAGAACCAGCAAAAGGGGAGAAACCCAGAAACAGGAGAACGAAGACACTGGAAACACGTACAGGGGAGCCGAGAACCAGAAAAAAAAAAAAAAACAAGAGCAATTCAGCAAACACAGGAGGAGATCATAAACCGAAACTAAACCGAGAACACAAGACGCAGGAGACAGACAGAGGGACGATAAAACAGAAAAGACGAGAGAAGAAGAAACAGAGGGCAGGAAAGCAAAGGTAGAAGGAGGAATTCCAGTTTCCTAGCAACAAGGGTCTTCACTGATCTTCGCCCAAAACTCGAACACTCCAGCAGAGCAATCTTCGGCACGGTAAGCTTCCTCTTCCTTTTCATTCTTTTTGAATCTTGAGTGTATTTAGCACTGTGCGAAGGCAATTAATTACCTTCGCACTGTGCCCATGCTCGCTTGAAC
>SRLM01001544.1:42039-53655 GCA_015708895.1 Populus ilicifolia | reverse complement strand
TTCTTAAAGTCATCAATCAATCCTTTCATTTATGTGATAGGCCTGCATTTAAAATGGACATTTACCACAAATTAAAGGTATCTTATATTATTAGATAAATTATTATAAAACGTACTTTAGTTAAGGAGTTATTGATACTTTAAGTGCAAAATGATGATATAAAACCATGATAAAAATGCACTTTTGAGTACTAATCAGTTGTTGATGCTCTTTATAGGAGGTATGCATTGGCTAATGGGTTTTGAGCAGGTGAAGGATCAGTACGCTAATGATTCCTACTTTGCTAATGTGGTTACCGAATGTGCAAAGGGAGCTTGTGATGGGTTCTTTATGCACGAAGGTTACTTGTTCAAAATGGGCAGAATGTGTATTCCTTCAGGTTCATTCAGGGAGTTGCTAAAAGAACATTTCTTTTGGCTTAGCATGTTACGGGATATGCACAAGGTGATTAAGAGATGTGCTATTTGCAAGAAAACTAAGGGTAAAGAGAATATAGATGGGCTGTATATGCCGTTGCCTATTCCAAAGCAACCATGGATGGATTTTAGCATGGACTTTGTACTGGGGTTACCAAGATCACGGCGTGGAAAGGATTCAATAATGGTTGTAGTGGATCGATTCTCCAAAATATCCCATTTCATTCCTCGCAACAAAACTGACGATGCCGTATATATAGCTGATTTGTTCTTTCAAGAGATTGTCGTTTGCATGGAGTTCCTAAAAGCATTGTTTTTTTATCATGATACAAAAGTTCTTAACCACTTTTGGAAGATTCTTTGGAGGAAGCTGGGAACGATGTTACTTTTCAGTATGGCATGTCATCCACAAACTGATGGACAAACTGAGATAGTAAACTGAACTTTATCTTCATTGTTATGAGCTGTTATACATAAGAATTTGAAGAGTTAGGATACTTGTTTGCCTATTATGGAGTTTGCATATAATTGTAGTGTGCATGGTGGGGCTACAAAATTTTCACCATTTGAGGTTGTGTATGGCTTTAATCCATGTGTTTCTATTAATCTTGTTCATATTCCAAGAGGAGGTTCGTCTAAATATTAAGGAGAAAAGAACAAAGTATGTTAAACAAGCTAACAAGGGGCGGAAAATGGTTAGGTTTGAACCGGTGATCTTGTTTGGATTCATCTTAGTAAGGGCAAATTTCCTAGGAAACGAAAGTCCAAGTTGATGCCAAGAGTTGAGGGTCCATTTCGGATTATAGAGAAGGTGAATGACAATGAATATAAGGTAGATCTTCCTGGAGATTACAATGTATTAGCTACTTTTAATGTGAAAGAGTTGACTCCATACTTGGATGATGACGATGATTATAATTTGAGGACAAATCATTATCAACCCAAGTTGATAATGTGCATCATAGGAATGATAATCCATCTCGTAAAGGTAAATTGAATATGCAAAAGGATTCAGATGGTCTAATGACAAGAGCGAGAGCAAAACAACTACAAAGGGCCTTGATGAGTCAAATTGGAATGATTGAAGCTGTGTCAGAGTTAAAAATTAGCAATCAGTTTCAATTGGTTCAAGGGTGCTTATTTGCCTACAATTTGAGCTTAAAGATGGGAAGAGCCCTTAATGGTTCTTTTGATGCTGGGCTACTTGAATTTGGGTTGATAATGCAAATAAGGAATTAATGTTGTTTACGTTAGAACAATAGATGAATTTGAACCTGAATTTGAAGTCATCCATTGCATGTGAAAACAAGACTAATCTAGGTGGATTTCAAGTTCAGAATGTGATCTTTCTAGATTTTCCAACCATGATTGCATTAGAGTTTTGTGCAAGAAGTTATAGCCATTCTAAATTCGGTCTGTTTATATTTCAATTAAAGTTAGAAAATGTGTGCTAGTTTAATTTGTTTGGTTACTTTGTCAAAGTCCAATTTTTGGGCTTGATTTTTGTCATGTTGAATTTTCCTAAGTATAGAGGGATGTTCCAATTATAAATATGGCATCAAAATATGTAATAAACAACTTTTGGCCAAGATTTGAACTTAATTTAGAGAATTAAGAGTTGTTCTTCCAAATTGATTTGTGAAGAACCCTACCTGACTTATCACTCTTCAATCACAGAAGTGTGGCGTCAAAATTCTAGATTAATCTTTGTGGCATCCAGATCAACTTATCAAAGTATCAATCTAGTCTATCCTCTATTCTATTTGCCTTAAAATCACTATAATCCAGCCTAAACACCAAAACAAAGACAACACAACTAGACCCATCCTTCATCCATTTTTGTTAGATTCATTGTTGCTGATTTTCAAATCATTCATGGCACATCGTAAAACTATTCGTAAACATCACCGAGCTTATAAAACAATTGTTAAGATCTTATTCAACTTTGATTTTATGTATTAAATATTTTAAAGCTTGATTTCAATTATATATATGAATTTTAAGTCAATTCAATACTTCCTGAATATATGATCTTTTCTTTAATGCTTTAAAATTGCTTTCATTTATTTATTGTTTACTTGGTATTATATTATTCAATTTGATTCATGTGAATTGCTAAAAAAGATGCTATAAATGCATAATTTGGTATACTGTTCTTGCATTATGTATTTTGTTCAATCAATCAGTATTCTGCTGCTGCATTGCTTCTGCTACTAAGTGAGTACTAAAATCAAGTTTCTAACCTGTTATAAAATGTTTGGATTGATTACAAGGCTGATTTCAATTGATTCTTGAATTGTTGAACTTATAGCATCTAGAAAAAATTCTTCTGGTAATAGACTTGATGTGGGATGACAACATGGGATCGATATTGATAAGAATTCTAGAAAAGTTCAGTGCAAGTATTTTCAAAAAATTATTAGTGGAGGTATTTTTCGTTTTAAACAGCATTTGGCTTGCACTCATAAGGATGTTGAGCCATGTCAACAAGTTCCAGAAAATGTTAAGGAGGTGATTTTAGGTGTTTGGTGAAAAATCTAGAAGCAATTGAAAAGAAAAGAAAGGCCCTTCAATAAAGTGTAAATGAGGATGATGATGATGATGAAATAAAAGAAATTAGCTCCAAGAACGAAGGAAATAGAGTAGCTAGTGGGAGTGGAAGTACATAAACAACCCTAAATCAATTGCTAAAAAAGGATATTAGAGAAGAAGCATGTCGACAAATTACAAGGTTTTTTTACATTAGTGCAAGTCCATTTAATTGTGTAAAAAAACCTAAGTTTCTTAAGGCACTTGAATTGGTTGCAAAGCATGGGTCAGGTTTCAAGCCTCCATCCTACTTTGATATTAGAGAGAAGTATTTGAAGCAAGAAGTGGATCAAACAATGAATTTGCTTGAGGAGTACAAGTTAGAATGGAAAAAAACTGGTTGTTCAATAATGTCTCAAGATGGACAAATAAAAAAAGATGTTGAATTTGTAACTTTTTAGTTAATAGTCCTAAAGTGATGGTTTTTTTGTCATCAGTGAACACTTTTAATATGTCCAAAACTGCTGATAAGGTATTTAAGATGTTAGATGCCATTGTGGAGAGGATTGGGGAGGAAAATATTGTTCAAGTAGTCATCGATAATGCTGCAAATTATAAGGCAACGGGACAATTATTAATGGAAAAAAGAAAGAGTTTGTTTTGAACACCATATGTTGCCCATTGTATTGACTTGATATTAGAGGATTTTGAGAAGAAGTTAGAGGTTCATCAAGTAACTATGGCTAAAGGGATGAGAATCACCTCATATATTTATTCAAGAACTATTCTTATTTTCATGCTAAGGCACTTTATGAAAGGAAGGGATTTGATTAGCCCTATTGCCACTCGGTTTGCTACTGCATATTTGACTTTGGGATGTTTGCATGATCATAAAATGCAGTTGATGACCATGTTTACTTCTAAACAGTGGAGTTCATCTAGGTTTGCAAGAATAGAAGAAGGGAAACGAATTCAAAATTATATTTTGGACAATAGGTTTTGGCATGATGTTACTATATGTATTAAGGAAGCATTTTCTCTAATTAAAGATCTTCAATTAGTTGATTCTGATGAAAAACTAGCTATGAGTTTTATATATAAAGCAATGGATGAAGCAAAAAAGAAGATAGAAGTGAATTTTGGTTGTGGAAAAAAGGTATATATCTTGCTAATTTTTATTTTAAATGATGTCATTTATTAATATGAATATCATTTATAAAGTAATGATATTTTTATTATTATTTTTTACATAGTTATATATCTATATGGAATATTGTTCATGCAAGATGGGAACTTCAACTCCACAGACCTTTATATGCAGCAGCTTATTATTTGAATCCTCATTATCATTATAATCCTAATTTTAAAGTAATGATGCGGATTAACCTAACACCAAGTGTAATTATGCCAACAATCCATTGGAGGTGCCAATTGGGCCAATCATAAGAGTTAGGGCTAAGAAGCTTAAAGAAGCATTGAATGGGTTTGTTCAAAACATAATAGAATAAAATGGACCTAGAAGGGCTTGGGAAATTTAAGCAACACAAAGGTCAACCTTTAATTCATTTAGTTTAGGTCGAAGAAGAGCCCAATTCATGTGGAACAAGGGTTTGATGTGTCCAGCCCAATACCAGCCTTATTAGGCTTGTCTTTTTTGAATACTACAAGAATAAATAGTCAGCAATTTATTCTCCTAACTAAGTAAGGAAGTTGGCCATATCTTATTCTCCTAACTATTTAATACTTTTCCTCACTTAGGAAGGAAAGTAATTAAATCAACAACAAATGAGGAAATTTGTTTTCTTATTTGTCCAAGTTAAACAAGGAATTCCAAGCCAATCAAGGACATCAAAGGGGGCAGTAATATAAATTTTTCAAATAAGATTTTTTCAATTTTGTTTGGGACTTTTTAAGGGTGACAAATCTGATTCTAACTTATTTAGGATGGTATTTTTTTATTTTTAGTATTTTTAGAATTTTCTTCTTAGTTTTTGGGTTATTATTACTTATTTGGATCAATTGTAAGTGGGCTTTATATAAGTCCACCTAAGGGAGGTCCATTAGGTTTTCTTTAAGTTCAAAATTCAGTATAAATAAAGGCATAACCAAACATGTAAAGGTTACGCAATATTCAGATCAATAAAACTTGTTTGCCGCACTTATTGTGTGTTGGTGGGATAATCTCTCTTCCTTGGTTCTCTAAAAAACTGAAAATGACTTATCGAAAAATAATTGTCTTTATGGCATCATCCTTATACTTCTCGTTCACGAATCAATACTCGTTGGGTGGGGGTTTCTGTTTTCAATAGTGCTGGTGCCTAGGTACAAGTTATCTCTATGTTACACTTCTATCAGACCTGATTTACATGGCTTTCTAGGAATTGACATCTTTTCGTGTCGGTTGCGTGATCATGTAATCATGAGGTTCGTATCAGTACATTTTAGATTTAAAAGTACAATGGTTTGCTGGAATAAACTGGTCTGGGAACAACGGTCATTGCCTAGGCACAACTTGGTGTTATGGCTAGCTGTAATTGGCAAACTCAAAACCAAAGACAGGCTAGGCTATCTTTCTTGGACGCTAACACGACTTGTGTATTGTGCTCTCAAGGTGAGGATTCACATGGCCACCTATTTTTTGCTTGTACCTGGGCATCTTCCATATGGATTAAAATCAGGTCGTGGCTACGTATTACAAGGCGTATGTCAACTCTTAATGGTGCTTTAAGTGGCTTAAAATCATGTCACAATGGGTTGGAATCCAGAATGAGAAGGGTTTCTCTTGTCTGCCTTTATTTGGCAAGAAAAGAATAAAAGAGTCTTTGACAGCAATTGCAGTTATGTCGACTGAACGTTTCGTAAGTTCCAGATTCAGTTTTACACCATTTTTTACTTCCATGAAAAAGATCCTTCTCGTATTTTCCTGTTGCTTCTCCTAGTGGTAAAGCTGGCGAGCTTTCACTTCCCTGTTACAGTCCGGATGGTCTCTCCTTCAAGCTATGCATGCTGTCACAGCTGTTGGTTATGTGATTTTGTTGCATCTTTACTTTTCTTATTACTGGGTTAATTTCGACACCATCGATCTTGGTTTGTTTTCATCCTTAACCTCTCATAGATTTTGTTGTTGTTGGCTTAGCATGGCCAATATTGCTAGGGAGCTTGTTTCCTTTTTGGTTTTGTTCTTAGTTTAATCTCTGCTTTGAAGTAGCTGGTTATTTTTGCACCAGTTAGGTTGTTTTTCAGTCTCTGTCGATTAAGGGAGCATGTTCCCTCTTTTCACTTGTACATTTACATGGGTTTGCTGGTTCTCTAATTATTTTATTTTAATAAATATATATATTTTGATTAAAAAAATATTTATTCAAATTCTTATAGATTATAATATCATCAAAATACACAACTATAAACTTATCTATCAATACACACGATACATGATTCATTAAATATATAAACATACTAGGTGTATTTGTAAGTCCAAATGACATTGCTAACCATTCATACAAATCATACTTAGTTTTAAATGCAGTTTTTCACTCATCAACTTTCATCCTAATCTAATGGCATCCATTTTTCAAATCAATTTTAGAGAAAATGCATGATCGATATAACTCATCTAGAATGTCATCAAGCCAAGGAATGTAATGTTTATATTTTACTATTATTTGCAGATGGCTTGGAAATCAATACACAACCTTTATATTTCATCCTTTTCAGGCACAAGTAAAACTATATGGTGGATCCATTAATTAACCAAAATTAAGAAGATATCAATATTCATAATATAAGTTGATGTTTTGTTTTCATGATCAGTTCTGATTTTTGTAGATGGACGTTTACTTGTAACCAAGGTTTGTTCTTTTGATAAATTTTGGTTTTATTTAATTTTCTCTTGATAGTTTTTTGTTTTATGTTGATTTAGCCTAGATAACTTCCATACCCCCCAAATTGCATATTATATAACATAAAAATCTAATTTCAACCTTCCTAATAGGATCCCCTTGCTTACTCAATATTATCTTGTGTGTTGTGTTTTAAGTTAGGGTAATTAATTTATGCAACTATGACATCGCAATAAATTTTAGCACCGTTGCAGGGGAAGTAATTTTAATTGATTCTTGTGTTGTTATTTTTATTTGCTGTGATTGCTATTTATTTTTCTCAAAAAAAATAAAAGTTTTCTTTGCTGCTGTATTGTTCATGTACAATAGCGTTAGTGTTTAAAACAGATTTTTTTGATGGAATTAAGTATCAGCCTTTTGTTTCCTAAAGGGAAATGACGTTCTGGATTGGACTAGTACCTTTGGCCACTAACCCAACTCTATCGTGACCAAATTCTACTATTTTCTAGGGTTTTTAGAAAATTTTAATTTTCTAATGTAGGATTTTCAAACAAGTTGCATTGTTTTTTATCTCTTGTATGGCTAATTTTTTTTAAGTTTTCTTGACGATTTATGCTTGTAATCCATTTTACTAACTAGAGTTAAATGCAGGTGGATCTCAAAATAGAAAACACATTACATAAGTTATGAAAGGAAGCTCACATCAACACCATGATTGTTGCACAACAATAAACACTAAAAAAGCTTGCTGCTCCTAATGTGGAAAATCAACTATTATGCATAAACATTAACAATAATGTAAACTTCGAGCTAAAATCTGGTTTTATACATTTGCTACCAACATTCAATGGTCTTGTAAAAGAAGATCCTCATACCCATCTCAAGGGGTTCCATATGATTTGCATTAGTATGAAATCGAATGGAGTTGACAAAGAATGGGTTAAGCTTTCCCTTTCTCTTTAAAAGGGGCATCAAAGGCATAAGTTTTCTTTATTCTCCTAGGTTCTATTGGAACTTGAAATGCCATAGAGAAGATTTTTCTTAAGAAGTATTTCACAACATTTCGAGTTTCCAATATAAGGAAAGAAATGTGTGGGATTCAACAATCTTATAGAGAAACACTTTCCGAGTATTGGGAAAGATTTGAGCAACTATGCATTTAATGCCCTTATCACCAAATACTCGATCAGTTGCTCATTTAATATTTCTAAGAAGGATTGAAGTCTAGTGACCGTAGTATTATTGATACTACAAGTGGAGGTTCATTGGTAGATAACACACCTAAAGTTATACGCCAATTGATCTCAAACATGGTAGCAACTCGAAATAGTTTGGCACCTGTAAAGACTTCACAAGCAAATGAGTAATTGAGGTAAGTATTTCCAACCTTAAGAATAAAGTCAATGATCTTACTTCTCTTGTATGTTCTTTGGCTTATGGAAATGTATACCAAGTGAAAGTTTATAGCTACAAGAACATGCTTTGAATATATGCCAACAATGCAAGAAGATTACATTGAACAAACTAATACAATTAATGGAGCATTTAATGAACAACCTCGACATAAGTATGATCCTTTTTCCCATGTATACAATTCTGGATAGAGGGATGATCCCAACTTACACTATAAGAACCTACCTCAACAAGGCAATCAAGACCGACAGTTCCATCCCTATAGATTTCAGCCCCAATATAATTATCAAGCGAGACAACCCTCTCCATTCACAAACTCCAATGTTATGGGGTTGTCATTCAGTAAATGATATTTGTGAGATGATGAAATCTTTAGCTTTCAGTAAATGATATTTGTGAGATGATGAAATCTTTAGCTTTTAACACCGTGACCTTACAACAAAATTTCATGTCTTTTCAACAAGGAACAAGGTCAAACACTCATAACTTAGAGAAGCAAATGAGAAAAATAGCTTCAAGTGTAGGGAAATTGAAAGTACAAATGAATGGAAAATTGCACTCCTAAGCATTAAATCAAAAGGAGAATGTTAGTATGGTAATGCTACAAAGTTGGAAAGAACTTGAAGAACAAAGGTTGAAACAAATTAAGATGGACGAAGAAGAGGAGATAGAAACTGAATTGAATATAAAGAAGAAACATCCTCCTCCTTCACAAATTAAAACCATGACCATTATTTTAACAGCTCAACCTTATACTGGGATAAAAGCAACAATCTCATGTTAATAGAAAAGGAGAGTAATAAATTTTATTTTTTTTATATTCATGGTCTTCATATTAACATTTACTGAAATTTTGACAAGTCCCCTTATATTGGAAGGTCCTAAGTTAGCAACATGTAACTTGTTTACACTTCTAATAACTTACATCTCATAACTCAATCCTGAGCCAATCATCTTGGGTTTCAATTCCATAAATATTATCAGACCTATTAGCCGCAATATTTATGATATACCTTATATAACAAAATATTATTGTGGATGGATAAAAATACAAACACATAGACATTAAATATAGTTTATGAATTATAGAGTTAAGTTCATTCATTGAAGTTTAAATATTAATTATACAAATTCAATTATACAAGCATTTTCATGTTTACAAAATATAAGGGTGTACTCCCTAAAACCTAGATTACAAGAAAGGAACACAAGCTAGAATCTACTCCTATCATGCATGTGATGATCTTGAAACAAAGTACATATGATTGAAATATGAATATCGCAATAAATATAACAACATGAATATCTAGCAATTTAAAAAGCATAACATGCATTCATATTTTGTTCACTTCTCCCTTCTGGTTTTTCATTAGAATTGACACTACTAAAAGATTAATGTCCTCCTTCAAGTGTAGAAGAGACGAAGTAATAAATAACTTGACAACGAATTCGAACTACATAGAGGTTAATGGTATAAATTATAAATAATAACAATATAAGAACAACAACAACAACAACAATAACAATAGTAATAGTAATAGTAATAGTAATAGTAGTAATAGAAGAAGAAGAAAGAAAAAGTTGATAAGAACTTTGAGATGAAAGATCAATGTAAAGATTCAACAATGATAACAACAAATGTCAAGGTTAGAGGATCCATTGATGGTATTTCAAATAAGTATAGTATAACTCTTATTACTCAAAAGAAAACCACATATAAAGAAGGTTCCAATTATATTTTAAATTATTAACATGATTCAATTAGTTAACTCTTCGAAGAGACTCTCTAGAGAAAAAGAAAAAAGGTTCGAAAAACTCTTCGAAGAAGAACAAGAAATCTGTCTCCTCGCTTGGGGGCACGTCGAGGTAATCTTTGTGTTGCTGTTTGTACTCCTCTCTATTTTCTTATGATTATTGGATGTTGGAATGTAAGAGGTTTGAATGATCCCATAAAGCATTCAGCATTGCGTCAGCTCATCCATCAAGAGAGGATGACTCTTTTTGGTTTGGTTGAAACTCGGGTTAGAGACGAGAATAAATATAATGTTTCTCAACTTCTTCTGCGTAATTGGTCATTCTTGTATAATTATGATTTCTCTTGTCGTGGTCGTATTTGGGTTTGTTGGAATGTTGATGTGGTGAAGGTTGATGTCCTCGGAATGTCAGACCAGGCTATTTATGTTTCTGTCACTATATTAGCTACCAATATCTGTTTCAATGCTTCAATTATATACGGAGACAATAACACTTCCTTACGTGAGGCATTATGGTCTGATATAGTGAGTCGTAGTGATGGATGGGAGTCCAGCCCATGGATTATTATGGGCGACTTTAATGCTATCCGCTACCAATCAGACAGGCTAGGAGGGTCTACTTCGTGGGCTGGTCATATGGACAGATTGGAAACATGTATTCAAGAAGCGAAAGTGGATGATCTTCGATTTTCAGGCCTGCATTATACTTGGTCGAATCAAAGTCCTGAGAATCTGATTATGCGGAAACTAGATAGAGTGCTTGTCAATGAGAAATGGAATCTGAACTTCCCCTTTTCAGAAGCGAGATTTTTGCCATCGGGTATGTCAGACCATTCTCCTATGGTGGTAAAGGTTACCGGTGATTATCAGAATATAAAGAAACCATTCAGATTCTTTGATATGTGGATGGATCATGACGAGTTCATGCCCTTGGTGAGGAAAGTATGGGAACACAATTCGGGGGGTTGTCCAATGTATCAGCTGTGTTGCAAGCTAAGAAAACTAAAACGGGAATTGAAACTTTTCAATATGACTCACTTCTCCAACATTTCAGATAGAGTCAAAGATGCGAAAGATGAAATGGATAAGGCTCAGCAGGCTCTCCATACAGCACATGGGAATCCAACCTTGTGCAAGCGAGAAAGGGATGCGGTACGTAACTACGCTTCTATCGTCAAGGCTGAAGAGAGTTTTTTCAAACAAAAGTCAAGGATACAGTGGCTTAGCTTGGGGGATCAGAATACTGGCTACTTTCACAAATCAGTAAATGGAAGACAGCATAGAAATAAACTTCTTTCACTTACAAAGGAGGATGGAGAGGTTATCGAAGGACATGAGGCAGTTAAATCAGAAGTAGTTGCGTACTTCCAGCGTGTGTTAAGAGTGGATCAGATGCCTAGGGTTCTGAATGAGGAAGATATGGAATCGGCAATTAACTTGAAACTGTCTTCGACGCAACAACATGTATTAGCACAAGATGTAACAAGGGAGGAGATTAAGCATGCTATGTTTAGTTTGAAGAACAATAAAGCCCCTGGTCCGGATGGATTTAACACAGGTTTTTTCAAAAGAATGTGGCATATAGTTGGGGAGGATGTAATCAATGCTGTTAGCTCCTTCTTTCAAACTCGGAGAATGCTTAAAGAAATGAATGCTACATCCATT
>SRLM01001544.1:20466-32394 GCA_015708895.1 Populus ilicifolia | reverse complement strand
TTCTCTTTTACATTGAGGATAATGTAAAACTTAATTTTAGATATTTCATTATGTTGAATGCTTGAGATAACCATGCTTGTTAAAAAAAGAAGAAGCTTGCATTCGTATGTGAATGAGACTTGTTTAAGATCATCATTACATTTTTGGATTCATTATTATGTGAACATTGCATGCTTTAATTTGGGATAGATAATATCTTATAAAGCAAGATATAGCATACTTTTTTTTAAGATTACTAAAGTACATATTTCCTTGTAAAAGTTGCGTGATTATGCATAAAAGATGAGTATGATGCTTTACTTGTGATTATCCCTTTTGATCCAGTCCTAAACAAGGTTTAAGTAAGTAGAGTAATAATTATTACACAAATAAATAAATAAATGTGTACAAAGTTCTATCTACTCCAATGTTTTGAGTTGCTCAGTAACTAGGGGTATTCATCACAAATGTTTATCTTTACGTCAAACGGCAACTTGAAATATGAGTATGCAAAGCACTTTAAATTTGTGACTTTTTGAGTAACCGGGTGCATTCATCACAAATGTTTGTATTCGTGTCAAAAGAGAAGTGACTACTTAAAGACAAAGAATAAATCATATCTTCACAAAATAAAACAAAGAAAAAAAAGAAAGTAAAAAAAAAACAAGAAAGAAAAAAAAATATATAGATGTTTCTCTAGTTTGCTACCTTGTTTGTGTTGGTGAGAAGGGAAGATTAGAAGTTGAGTTTTCGTATGAATCAATTATGTTGGTTGCACGATACATATGACTGAATTTGGAAATTTTGTATGGATGTTTGATTTAGAGAATGTGAGTATGCTTATTTTTCTTTATTTGCTATTGTGTACACTAAGTTAAAGATATCAATGTTTGTATGATAGGTTCTTCAAGTGTGATGAATCGAGCTTAATTATGATTGTTATTATTCTTTTTATTTCAAAGGTTTTATGTTTTGTTTTACTTGAGGACTAGCAAAATCTAAGTTGGGGGGTGTGATTGTCATCAAAAGTATCATTAAGTCTCTTATTTTACATATGTATTTATTGTTTTTATTTGGTCTTTTTATAATAATTGATGTGCTTTTTAGTAATGAAGTTTGTTTTAATGTTTCGATAGGTTTTTGGAGCTTAAATGAATTAATTTAGGAAATTCAACATCGGAATTCAGAGCAAAGAATTGAAGAGACATTTAGTTGAAGATTGAAGCAAATCTTGGTTGAAATAAGTGCTCCAAATATGTCCTAAAAATCAATTCTATTCCAATTCTAGAAAAGACTTACTTTTTCTTGTCATTTAAAATCTATTTACATTTTTTTTATCTTTGAAAACAAATCCATCAATTATTTCCAACCACAAGTTATTGTTAATTTAATTTCTCTTGAGTTTTTTTTTTGTTACCTAGCTTAATTTCCAGATCTAGCTCTCTGTGGATATGACCTCGATCTTACCGAGTTAATTGCTACATCGCACACTCGTGCACTTGCGAGTTAAAACAAGTCAATCATAAAAAGCGGTCAAGCATTAAGGAAGAAACCAAACAAGGATTGCATGTGTCAAATTTAACCTAGTTGGCATCAGAAGACAAAAGAAAGCATTCACAACTGTAATCAGCAAACCATAAAAGCAATAGTATAGAGCAGCTTAAAAGCAATGCGGAGCAATAGAATTTCTAGTAGCAAAGTAGTAGGGAAAAAAACATGGATATAAGATGCCAGGGGGACAAGCTCCCTGACTAGAAAAGGAAAACAAAGAAAAGAAACCTCAGTATCCTTAGTGAAGCAGCAATGGACTAAAAAAGGAAAGCAATATGAAGCATCAAGAAAAAACTCCAAAGTAGCAATTTTCCACAGCAAAAAAAGCACATCCAGCAAAATAGAAGTACGACTAATGTAAACACCTAGAAGAAAAATATATATATATATATAGACAGAACTGATGAAGCAGTTTTCGCTGCCAATTTCTTGATCGGCAGCGACGCAGTTTTCGCTACCGATTTCTCGATCGGCAGCGATGCATTTTCTGCTGCCGATTTCTGCATCTGCAGCGAAGTAGTTTTCGCTGTCGATTTCTGCATTATCAGTGACATAGTCTCTGCTGCCGATTTCTGCATCTGCAGCGAAGTAGTTTTCGCTGCCTATTTCTGGATCGGCAGTGACACAGTTTCTGCTGCCGATTTCTGCATCTGCAGTGAAGCAGTTTTCGCTGCCGATTTCTTGATCGGCAGCGACGCAGTTTCCGCTGCCGATTTCTGCATCTGTAGCGATGTAGTTTTTGTCTTAAAAATAAAATAATAATAATTTTCTTAAGGAGCTGAGAGAGAGGAGTAAAACTGGTTTTAGATAGACCAAAACAAGGATAAGAACACATCTAAACCAACCCCCAAACACTCACCTCATTTAATGGGGAGTATAAATATAAGGAGAGAGAAGGTAACCCTAGCTTTTGTCAAAGTTGTTGCAGCTGTATGTCCAGCTGCTTATTACTCTCCCTTTCTCCTCCCCAACAGAAACCTAAGCCTTGTGAACGTGTGAGGGAGACAGAGGAGACCTTGAGAGAAGATTGGACAGCCACCTAGAGAGAGGAGAAGGGAACCGACGTGAGAGGAAGAAGAAGGAAGAAAACCAGCAGGAGAGGAGGAAGAACACTGTCAAACCTTCCTCAAACCTAGCTAGATTCGTAAGGTATGGGTCATGAAACTTCCTTCCTCTTCTCCTTAAGATTTAGAACCAGAAATTAAGAAGAAAAACCCTAAGAAAATTGAACTATGACCTAAGCTAGCTATGAAGAAAACAGAAATTTACTAAAAGGACAAAGAAAACATAAATGAAAGGAGGCCAATTTCAGAACATCTAGTAAAGAAAAATGAATAAAATAGAAACAACAAATCATACTAGGGGGCCGACTTTAACTATGGGGTTGGCCGACATGCAATGTGTGTGTTTTGCTGGGATTGTAATGTAACCATATTATTCGATAGTTTCACCCACATTTACCTAATGTTTTGTCCATGTTTTATATGTAAAATGCCCTGATATTCGATTGTTTTATGTTTTATCTGTAAATTGGTGAGACAGGTAGCATAAATAATAAATTTTATGAAGTTATATAATGCTCTAGGCAAGCAATATGCTTGTAATTCACACATGGAAAACTTGAAACGATGCTGATATCTTATAGTATGGCTATCTGATCTTTGAAGAAAGCATTGATGTGCTAATAGAATTTAGAATTCCATAGATGGACAACCTAGTGATTACTGAGTGTGGCTGATGTAACCATATTATTCGATAGTTTTACTCATATTTATCTAATATTTTGTCCATGTTTTATATGCAAAATGCCTTGATATTTTTTGTTTTATGTTTTGAAGGCACTTTTGGATGAAAAATGCAAAAAGGAGTAAATTAGAGATAATTGGCAGATTTGAGGTTCAGTCGATGTTTTGTGTAGAGCATGAGTTCTAGAGATCAAAATGAAGTGATTCTAGTGGCTCTAAAAAGCTAACATCCATACCTTTCTGGAAATGTAATGCAAGAAAAATATGAAGGGGAAGATCATGGAAATCACATCCTTCAAAGTCGAATCTCATATTCTGCCACTATTGACCTTTGTCCATTCAAAATGCCATGTCTGAAGCTATAGAAGTCCAATTGATTCAAACTCAATTGTTTTGGATTCCTGACTCAAAGGTCTAGAAACGCTCCAACTTTCAGCCAAAAATGATGTCAGATGAGGGCGATATGATTTTTCAAAGATGACAACTGAATTCTGCCAGCAATCAGGTTTCGTGAAGAAATGAGTCCAAATTATGTTTCGAAGCTTCTAAACTATCATCCAAGTTATAATTTCAGCAATTTAGCCCCTCTAGTAAATCAATCTAGAAGGTCAAGAAAAGTAGCCACCAACCTCAATCCACTAACCTCAAATCAACAACCACAAACCAGCTGCAAGTTGGAATGCTGCCATTGTCAAAGAAAGAGGCTACAATGGTGGGTTGTTGGTGGTGATTACTAATGTTAAAGTTTGGCATGTTTGGCAGCCACCATTATTGATAAAGAAGCAAGAAAAGCTGCCATTGAAGCCTATATATAGACACCAAGAGAGCCAAGAAAAGGGAAGAGGGAGTGCAATAGAATCAAAGAAAGGGTGCAGCAACTAGAAGTGAAGAAACACAAACTCTCCTCTCTACATACTAGAAATAATGCTTTCTTTTATCTTTAGGAGTAGTTGTTCAATAGATATGCAAGGCTAAGCTCTTTTCTTGGTTGCAAGGATGCAGAAACTTTCAGATTTCAAGAACTGTGAGATTTATTCTTCCATTTATTTTCAGTTTGTATTATGAATGAGTATGATTGTTTTCCTATGCATATTTTCTATGATTGTTATTGATAATTGCTAGAGCAGACTCTAGGTTATTATTGTGAACAATCTATTGCTAAGTTTGATATCAAAACCGGAGTTAGGGTATATAAATTTGTGAAGCAACTAAGCTTGATAATTGTGGCTGAACTACGTTATTAAACTTAGGGAAAACATTCGATCAAAGCAACACAAGCAGACAACTTGGTTGTTAAGATTAATGAATTTATCTAGATCTTAAGGTTGCCATTAGATTAAATCATTAGTGCGGACACTGTGATTATTAGTTGGTTAGGGCTAGTTATATGACGGATCCGTTAATTAACCAAAGTTAGGAAAAGATAAAAATTCAGAATATAAACTGGGGTTTCGTTTCAAGGATCAGTTCTGATTTTTGTAGGTGGATGTGTGCTTGTGACCAAGGTTTGTTTTCTTGATAAATTTCAGTTTTAATTGATTGTGTTCACTAGTTTAATTTCTTCCATATTTTAGATTATAACAAATCAAAACCCTCCAATTGCATAACATATAGCATAAAAATCTGAACTAAATCTTCCTCGTGGGATCGATCCCTTGCTTGCTCTATACTATCTTGTGTGATTTAATCTAGGGTAATTAATCTGTGCGACCGCGACATCGCAACAGATTGGCTGAAGGATTATGTGCTGGAATGGATAGAGTCAATGTGTGTATTCTGCTAGAATGATTGAAAGAGATATGCTGTAATTGGTGGTTTTCAATATGTGTCTTCTGCAGTGAAATTTCAATTCGCTGCCGAAACTGTATCGGCTGCAGCGAATTAGTATTTGCTGCTGAAATTGAGTCTTCTACAGCGAATTAGAATTCACTACCGAATTGGGTGTTTTGTAGCGAAATTTTGATTTGCTGCCAAAAATGTGTCGGCCGCAGCGAATTAGCATTCGCTACCGAAACCAAGTCTTCTGCAGCGAATCAGCATTCGCTGCAGAATTGTGTGTCCTGCAGCCAATTTCGATTCGCTGTCGAAAATGTGATGGCTGCAACAAATAAGTGTTCGCTGCCGAAATTGAGTCTTCTGCAGCGAATTAGAATTCGCTGTCGAATTGGGTGTTTTGAAGCGAAATTTCGATTTGCTGCCAAAAATGTGTCGGCCGCAGCAAATTAGCATTCGCTGCCGAAACCGAGTCTTCTACAGCGAATCAGCATTCGCTGCAGAATTGTGTGCTGCAGCCAATTTCGATTCGCTGTCGAAAATGTGATGGCTGCAGCAAATAAGTGTTCGCTGCCGAAATTGAGTCTTCTGCAGCGAATTAGAATTCGCTGCCGAATTGGGTGTTTTGCAGCGAAATTTTGATTTGCTACCAAAAATGTGTCGGCCGCAGCAAATTAGCATTCGCTACCAAAACCGAGTCTTCTACAGCGAATCAGCATTCGCTGCAGAATTGTGTGTCTTGCAGCAAATTTCAATTCCCTGCCGAAAATGTGATGGCTGCAGCAAATAAGTGTTCGTTGCCGAAATTAAGTCTTCTGCAGCGAATTAGAATTCGCTGCTGAATTGGGTGTTTTGCAGCAAAATTTCGATTTGATGCCAAAAATGTGTCGGCCGCAGCGAATTAGCATTCGCTGCCGAAACCGACTCGTCTACAGTGAATCAGCATTCGCTGCAAAATTCTGTGTTCTGCAGCAAATTTTGATTCGCTGTCGAAAATGTGACGGCTGCATCGAATAAGTATTCGTTGCCGAAATTGAGTCTTCTACAACGAATTAGAATTCGCTGCCGAATTGTGTGTTCTGCAGCGAATTAGCATTCGCTGCCGAAACTGTGTCGGCTGTAGCAAATTAGAATTCGCTGCCGAATTTATGTTTCGCAGTGAAATTGCGATTCACTACCGAAACTGTGTCGGCTGTAGTGAATTGCTACTGAAGTTAAGTTGGTTGCAGCGAAATTGTGATTTGCTGCCGAAACTGAGTTGTCCCCTACGATTTAGCATCTGCTGCTGGAATAGTGACGCCAATAGCGAAACAGTTTTTGCTGCCGAACTGGCTGCTGGCAGCGAAACAGTTGTCGCTGCCGAATTGGCAGCCTGTAGCGAACCAATTCTCGCTGCTGAATTTGGCAGCCTACAGCGAACCAGTTCTTGTTGTTGATTTCTACAATAAGCCTCCTAGGCAAAAATGACTTAAATGCTAGTAACAATTTTATGGTATGATGGTGTAAAATGTGGGATGCTTGAATGTGAATATATGAACTTTTGAAATAAGTGTGGTGACAAATGTGATTCAAAAATAGAAATGTACTGAATTGTGACCATTATTGTCTTAGATGGTGCGGTCGGGATCGGACCATCATCAAGACAAGAACAAACCATAGGTGGAGCGGGTAGGTGACTTCCACTTTCCTTTTTCATATGTTAAATAATGTGATACTTTAACATGAATGATACCATATTGGGTTAGAATAGATAACGGATTGTCAAATGTTAAATGTTGTCGAAAGGTTGATTAGTTCCGGCTAATGGCATCCGAATGGATGACCGGGACAAAAGAATGATTAGCCTCTGCTAATGGCATCTGAATGGATGACCGGGACAAAGAAATGATTAGCCTTTGCTAATGGCATCCGGATGGATGACCGGGACAAAAGAATGATTAGCCTCGGCTAATGGCATCTGAATGGATGACCAGGACAAAGAAATAATTAGCCTTTGCTAGTGGCATCCAGATGGATGACCGGGACAAAAGAATGATTAGCCTCGGCTAATAGCATCTGAATGGATGACCGGGACAAAGAAATGATTAGCTTTTGCTAATGGCATACGAATGGATGGCCGAGATAATGGCATCCGAATGGATGACCGGGATAAAGGAATGATTAGCCTCGGTTAATGGCATCTGATTGGATGGCCGGGATAATGGCATCCGAATGGATGACCGGGATAAAGGAATGATTAGCCTCGGCTAATGGCATCCGAATAGATGACCAGGACAAGTGATTGATTAGCTTCGGCTAAAGTCATCCGAAGTGGATGATCGGGGTAAGTGAACGGTTAATCTCAACAAATGATACCTTGAGAGGATAGCTGGGTTTAAGATTTTGGTTGATTACAAGAATTGGTGCAACTATATGTACTATAAATTGTGTATACTATGTACATGAAGAAACTACAAATATCATGCATCAACCATGGAATAATGTTAATGTTTTATTTTTCCTGCTAGACCATTTAATTATCGTTATTACTAATAAGCAATTGCATTCTCTTAAATATTTTGCACTGCAACAGGAACATCATATCAACGAGATGCCTAGGAAACCCGATACACGAGAACCTACTTTTTCAAGGAATCATGTAGTTGCATCCTAACTCACGATGTATTTTGTATGGATCAATGTATTAAACATATAACTTTTATTGAACCCTTTTGTTTAAATTCGCGGTGACAATTAGTAGGATAGGAATGCAAACTCATGTCTGTGGATGTAATATTATAATATGAACTTCTAAGCATGCAAAAATAATGTTATGTGTTTATGTAAATTTCCCTTTTAAATGAAATGTTGAATGTAGTTGATACGGCAAGGAACACGTACTGAGCCGCCCTCCTTAGATAGGAGGGGCGGGAACCAAGGTGCCCAAGGTTGGCAAGACGAAGATCCCTTGGATGATACGGCATCTCATTCTCATTGTTTGCCCCACAATATGTGCCGATAGAGGAACATATGATTGAGAGGTTGAGAGATGGTTTGCGACAGGACTTAAGACAAGGATTGATCGCCTTACGATTTAAATCAGTGAGAGAGTTGATTGAGGCTGCCCAAGCTTTGGAGGCTTGTATTGGAGAAGGCCAGGGGGGATATCAGGGCATAGGCAAAAAGAGAGATGGGGACTTTTTCAGCAGCAGACCACCATTCCCGTAGAAAGGAAAAAGTGGAGTGCTTGAGCAGTACAAGAAGAAGGGGAGTTTGATGTTACCGCCCTACCAACAGTCAAGTGGGAGAGTGATGGTTGGACGATCGCACACGAGGGAAAACTCTTTAACTAGGACTAGTGACCGTAATGATATTGACTATCCTTTTTGTATGAAATGTGGGCAAAAACACCTTAGGGACTGCTCAGTTTCCCCCGGGCGATGCTTTGTGTGCAGAGGAGAATGTCATAGGTGGAGGAATTGCCAGTATTTGAGTCAAGGGTGTCATTACTGTGGCGGAAGAGGTCATTTCAAAAGGGACTGCCCAAAAAGGAACACTGGACAGGTACAAAGCTATAGGCAACCCAGCCCGAGCCAACAATAGTCAGTCACTGTGAATAGGCCAGTGAGATCTTCTCAATCAGGAGCAAACTCTAGTCGAGGGAGACCGAGGGCACAAAATGATAGGACCTCGGGGAGGGTCTTCCACCTGACACAGGAGGAGGTCAGGGTTGCATCGGATGTGGTGGCAGGTACACTACTATTGAATGATTTTAATGTACATGTGTTGTTTGATCCGGGTGCCACCCATTCATTCATTGCTAAGAGAATTGTCACTAAACTGAGAAAAGGGAGTAGAAAAAGTAGAGAAGGGATTCTTAATTGGAACTCCAATGGGAAACATGGTTGAAACAAATATTGTGGATGTGGATGTGGGGGTTAGTCTATTTGGGTATGAAACAAAAGTAGACTTGATTCCCTTAGAGGTGCATGATTTTGACATAATCCTAGGCATGAATTGGTTGAGTAAATACAAGGCTCTAATAGATTGTTATGCTAAAACTGTTACTTTCCAAACCCCTAAGGGCGAGAGAAAGATTTTTGAAGGAGAGAGAATTCTCAAACCAATTGCCTTGATATCGGTGGTAACAGCCCAAAAACTTTTAAGAAAGGGATGTATAGGATACCTTTCATACATCTTAAACTGTGATGATGAAGGTCCACGACTGAAGGATATTCCTGTGCTGAAGGAATTCCCAGATGTGTTTCCCGAAGAACTACCGGGACTACCCCCGGAGCGAGAGGTAGAAGTGTTTATAGACACTTTTCCTAGAGTCCCACCTATAGCCCAACAACCATATCGGATGGCTCAGGCAGAACTGAACGAATTAAAGACTCAACTACAGGAATTGTTAGACAAAGGGTTCATACGGCCTAGTAATTCTCCATAGAGGGCACCGGTGTTGTTTGTAAGAAAGAAAGATGGAACCCATAGACTTTATATTGACTACCGACAACTGAACAAGATAACAATGAAAAACAAGTATCCATTACCTTGGATAGATGATTTGTTTGATCAATTAAAGGGAGCGAGGGCATTTTCAAAAATAGATCTAAGATCAACGTACTATCAGATGAAGATTAAAGAAGCGGATGTAGCAAAGACTGCCTTTAAAACTCGTTACGGACACTATGAATTTTTGGTGCTACCGTTCGGGTTGACGAACACCCCACCCCTCTTCATGGACTTGATGAATCGGGTTTTCCAACCATATCTTGATAAGTTTATGGTGGTGTTCATTGACGATATACTGGTGTACTCAAATTCTTTTGAGGAGCACGAAGAACACTTGAGACAAACCTTACAAACCTTGAGAGATCACCAGTTATATGCAAAACTGAGTAAATGTGAATTTTGGTTAAAGAGAGTGACATTTCTGGGACATGTCATTTCAGCCGAAGGTGTTTTGTAGAGCCCTAAAAAGTTGAGGCAGTCTTGAAATGGGAAAGACCAACTTCGGTCAGTGAAATACGTAGCTTCCTAGGACTTGCAGGATACTATCAGAGGTTTATCAAAGGTTTTTCCCTGATTGCAACCCCTTTGACCCAGCTAACTAGGAAGAATAAGAAATGGGTGTGGTCAGAAGAATGTGAGAAAAGCTTCCAAGAACTGAAGAGGAGGCTCCCCACTGCTCTAGTGTTGACCCTTCCCTTAGGGACCGAGGGTTTTGTGGTATATAGTGATGCTTCGGGGGAAGGGATTGGGGTGTGTTCTAATGCAACATGGGAAAGTGATCGCCTATGCATCAAGACAGTTAAAGACTCATGAGGTGAACTACCCAATGCACGACCTGGAGCTGGCTGCTGTAGTTTTTGCCTTGAGGATATGGAGACATTATTTGTATGGGTCTCGAACCCAAATTTTTACTGATCATAAGAGTCTGAAGTATCCGATGTCGCAAAAGGAGTTGAACATGCGACAAAGAAGGTGGATAGAACTCATTAAGGATTATAACTACACCATAAAATACCATCCGGGGAAAGCAAACGTGGTGGCAGATGCCCTCAGTCGCAAAAATAAAGCCACCCTAAGAAGGTTAACAGTGGGAAAGGAGAGACAATTGGCGGAATTAAAAGAGATGGGTGCAGATTTGGACATTAATGCGAGAGGTGGGTTAGTAGCCCAATTATTGGTGCGACCAACGTATCGGGAACAAATACTACATGCCCAGTTCCATGACAAGGAGGGGTGTAAGATTAGGAGGAATGTGGAGGCCGGAGTAGAAATGAAATTTCGAGTAGCATATGATGGATCCTCGATGATGGGATAACGGTTATACATGCCTAGTGACGAAACAGTCAAAAAAACAAATTCTGTTGTTTTGGGGCTTGAAAAGCCGGGTTGTTACATGTAACAAAAACAACAACAAAAAAAATTTCTTTGGCACACATCGTGTCGGTAAATTGCGAACCAATTTTCCTCACATCATCAAAATGCAATCCATACATCAACTACATTCAACATTTCATTTAAAAGGGAAATTTACACAAACCCATAATATTATTTTTGCATGCTTAGAAGTTCATATTAAAATATTACATCCATAGACATGAGTTTCCATTCCTATCCTACTAATTTTCACCACGAATTTAAACAAAAGGGTTCAATAAAAGTTATTGATTAGTACTCAAAAGTGCATTTTTATCATGGTTTTATATCATCATTTTGCACTTAAAGTACCAAAAACTCCTTAGCTAAAGTACGTTTTATAATAATTTATCTAATAATATAAGATACCTTTAATTTATGGTAAATGTCCATTTTAAATACAGGTCTATCACATAAATGAAAGGATTGATTGATGACTTTATGAACTTCAATTGCAAAGACAAAGAGATGATCAAGCTTAGAAAAGAGATGTCGGTGCAATCCAAACCGGAACACTGTTTGGTAATCAGGTCATATCTGGAGCTATAGATCTTAGATTTAGGTCTACTTTATATGGATGGAAAGGTAAGACATAGGCCTACAACTTTCCTATGGAGCCCAAGATCTAAAAAGGCCATTTTCAAGTCCAAATTATTACAACAACAAAGAAGCCCGAACCTGTCCTCCAGCCCGAGCACTATTCAGTATTTTGGCCATATCTGGAGTTCTAGAAGTCGAAATGAGCTGAATGTTTTACACAAGAAAGCTGAGACAATTGCCTAGAACTTTCAGGTTTTCAAGTGGCTCTAATTTTGACGCCATCAATGACGTTTTGGGTAGACAAGAGAAGATAAGGATTGTCACCAAGTCAAGGGTTGGCCATCTACTCATCAATTAGTCATCAAATCAATAGTTCCCAATTTTGGCCTATAAAAGGAGGCATTTGCCATGCATTTAGGCATCTTGGTGTCCA
>SRLM01001544.1:0-19751 GCA_015708895.1 Populus ilicifolia | reverse complement strand
CGGGTTTCCTAGGCATCTCGTTGATGTGATGTCCCTGTTGCAGTGCAAAATATTTAAGAGAATGCAATTACTTATTAGTAATAATGATAATTAAATGGTCTAGCAGGAAAAATAAAACATTAACATTATTCCATGGTTGATGCATGACATTTGTAGTTTCTTCATGTACATAGTGTACACAATTTATAGTATATATAGTTGCACCAATTCTTGTAATCAACCAAAATCTTAAACCCAGCTATCCTCTCAAGGTATCATTTGTTGAGATTAACCGTTCACTCACCCCGATCATCCATTTCGGATGCCTTTAGCCGAAGCTAATCAATCACTTGTCCCGGTCATCTATTCGGATGCCATTAGCCGAGGCTAATCATTCCTTTATCCCGGTCATCCATTCGGATGCCATTAGCTGAGGCTAATCATTCCTTTATCTTGGTCATCCATTCAGATGCCATTATCCCGGCCATCCAATCGGATGCCATTAGCCGAGGCTAATCATTCCTTTATCCCGGCCATCCAATCGATGCCATTAGCCGAGGCTAATCATTCCTTTATCCCGGCCATCCATTCAAATGCCATTAGCAAAGGCTATTCATTTCTTTGTCTCGGTCATCCATTCGGATGCCATTAGCCGAAGCTAATCAACCTTATGACAACATTTAACATTTGACAATCTGTTATCTATTCTAACCCAATATGGTAACATTCATGTTAAAGTATCACATTATTTAATGAATGAAAAAGGAAAGTGGAAGTCACCTACCTGCTCCACCTGTGGTTTGTTCTTGTCTTGACGATGGTCCGATCCCGACGGCACCACCTAAGACAACAATGGTCACAATTCAGTACATTTGTATTTTTGAATCACATTTGTCACCACACTTATTTCAAAAGTTCATATATTCACATTCAAGTGTTCCACATTTTACACCATCATACCATGAAATTGTTACTAGCATTTAAGTCATTTTTATCTAGGAGGCTTATTGTAGAAATCGGCAACGAGAATTGGTTCGTTGCAGGCTGCCAAATTCGGCAGCGAGAATTGGTTCACTACAGGCTGTCAATTCGGCAGCGAGAATTGGTTCGCTGCAGACTGTCAAATTCGGCAGCGAGAATTGGTTCGCTGCAGACTGTCAAATTGTTTCGCTGCCAGCAGCCAGTTCGGCAGCAAAAACTGTTTCGCTGTTGGCGTCAGTGTTCCGGCAGCAGATGCTAATTCGTAGGGAACAACTCAGTTTCGGCAGCGAATCACACTTTCGTTGCAACCAACTCAACTTCAACAGCAATTCACTGCAGCCAACACAGTTTCAGGAGTGAATCTCAATTTCGCTACGAAACATAAATTCGGCATCGAATTCTAATTCGCTACAGCCGACACAGTTTCAACAGCGAATGCTAATTCGCTGCAGAACACACAATTCGGCAGCAAATTCTAATTTGTTGTAGAAGACTCAATTTCGGCAGCGAATACTTATTCGATGCAGCCGTCACATTTTCGGCAGTGAATCGAAATTTGCTGCAGAACACACAATTCGACAATGAATTCTAATTCACTATAGAAGACTCAATTTCGGCAGCGAATACTTATTCGATGCAGCCATCACATTTTCGACAGCGACTCGAAACTTGCTGCAGAACATAGAATTCTGCAGCGAATGCTGATTGGCTGCAGACGACTTGGTTTCGGCAGCGAATGCTAATTCGCTGCGGTCGACACATTTTTGGCAGCAAATTGAAATTTCGCTGCAAAACACCCAATTTCAGCAGCGAATACTAATTCGTTGCAGCCGATACAATTTCGGCAGCGAATTGAAATTTCGCTGCAAAAGAAACACATTGAAAACCACCAATTCTAGCATATATCTTTCAGTCATTCTAGCAGAATACACACATTGACTCTATCCATTCCAGCACATAATCCTTCAGCCAATCCCAGCAAAACACACACATTGCATGCCAGCCAACCCCATAGTTAAAGTCGGCCCCCTAGTATGATTTGTTGTTTCTATTTTATTCATTTTTCTTTACTAGATGTTCTGAAATTGACCTCCTTTCATTTCTGTTTTCTTTGTCCTCTTAGTAAATTTTTTTTTCTTCACAGCTAGCTTAGGTCATAGTTCAATTTTCTTAGGGTTTTTCTTCTTCATTTCCGGTTCTAAATCTTAAGGAGAAAAGGAAGGAAGTTTCATGACCCATACCTTACGAATCTATCTAGGTTTGAGGAAGGTTTGACAGTGTTCTTCCTCCTCTCCAGGTGGTTTTCTTCCTTCTTCTTCCCCTCACGTCGGTTCCCTTCTCCTCTTTCTCTAGGTGGCTGTCCAATCTTCTCTCAAGGTCTTCTCTTTCTCCCTCACACGTTCACAAGGCTTATGTTTCTGTGGGGGAGGAGAAAGAGAGAGTAACAAGCAGTTGGACTTATAGCTGCAGCAACTTTGATAAAAGCTAGGGTTACCTTCTCTCTCCTCTTTATATTTATACTCCCCATTGAATGAGGTGACTGTTTGGGGGTTGGTTTAGATGTGTTCTTATCCTTGTTTTGGTCTATCTAAAACCAGTTTTACCCCTCTCTCTCAGCTCCTTAAGAAAATTGTTATTATTTTATTTTTAAGACAAAAACGGCTTCGTTGCAGATGCAGAAATCGGCAGCGGAAACTAGGTCACTACCGATAGAGAAATCGGTAGCGAAAAATGCTTCGCTGCAGATGCAGAAATCGGCAGCAGAAACTGCGTCGCTACCGATCAAGAAATTGGCAACGAAAACTGCATCTCTGCCGCTCGAGAAATCGGCAGCGAAAACTGATTGATTGATTAGTACTTCAAAGTGTCTTTTTATCAAGGCTTCATATCATCATTTCGCACTTGAAGTATCAATAACCCCTTAACTAAACCATGTTTTCTAATAACATATCTAATAATATAAGATACCTTTAATTTATGGTAAATGTTCATTTTAAATGGAGGCCTATCACATAAATGAAAGGATTGATTGATGAATTTAAGAACTAAAATTGAAAAGACAAAGAGATGGCCAAACTTAGAAAATAGATGTTGGTGTAGTCCAAACTGCAACACTATTCAGTAATTGGGTCATATATGGAGCTATAGATCCTAGATTTAGGTCTACTTTATATGGATGGAAAGGTAAGACATAAGCCTATAAGTTTTATATGGAGCCCAAGATCTAAAAGAGCCATTTTCAAGTCCAAATTGTTGCAACAACGTAAAAGCCTGAATCTATCCTCTAACCCGAACACTGTTCAGTATTTTGGCCATATCTAGAGTCCTAAAAGTTGAAATAAGCTAAATTGTTTACACAAGAAAGCTGAGATAATTTTCAACAACTTTCATGTTTCCAATTGGCTCCAATTTTGATGTTATCAATGATGTTTTAGGCAGACAAGAGAAGATAAAGATTGTCACCAAGTCAAGAGTTCGCGACCTACTTATCAATTAGTCATCAAATAATAGTTTCCAATTTTGGCCTATAAAAGGAGGTATTTTCCATGCATTTAGTCATCTTGGTTTCCAGATCAAGATCATGCTCTTGTTTTCTCTCTTTGTATTTTTTGTAATGTTTATGCTTTGTTTCATTAATATCAAGTTTATGTCTTTCAATTCCTTTCCTTTCCTTTGGTAACTCTTATCTTATTTATGTTCTTATTTTATTTATCTATTTTTCTTTCTTTCATTATGTCTAGCTAATTTATTATGTCAAGGTGAAAAGGTTACACTAATGGTGTAAGAATAAGTATAGTATAAACTTAATATGGACTTTAATGTTTGATATTAATATGTTTTATATTTGTTATCTTGTTCACTCTTTAATACTTTGCTTGTTAAATGACTAATCTTGATTTATGTTGTATAATACTTGGTACAACAAATGCTTGACACTTTCATAGCCCATACTGTATGGTATAACCAATACCTGAGCTATTAAAGGAACTTGATTTGTTGTTAACATAAGTTATAATTATGAATGCTTGATGAAATTTACAAGTATTAGCATTAATTAAATAAGATGACTAATTTAATCATGTTAACAATCTATAATATGATTGGAACCTCCTTTGTGTGTGGTTTTCAATTGAATAATAAGAGTTTATATTATACTTGTCTAGCATACCATTAGTGGATCCTGTAACCTTGACATTGTTTGTTAACATTGTTTAATCCTTATTTTAATTTTTCATCTCAAAGTTCTCATCAATTTTTCTTCTTCTTCTTCTTTATTGTTGTTGTTGTTGTTCTTATTATTATTACTATTACTACTACTTCTACTACTACTAGTAATATTAGTATTATTATTGCTACTATTATTGTTATTGTTGTTGTTTATAATTTGTATAACTAACCTCCTTGTGGTTTGACCCCGGTCTTGCCGGGTTATTTATTAGTTCGACAATCCTGCGCTTGGGAGAAGACATCAATCTTTTAGTCATATCAGTAAGAATAAGTATAGTGTAAACTTAATATGGACTTTAATATTTAATACTAACATGTTTTATATTTGTTATCTTGTTCACTCTTTAATACTTTGCTTGTTAAATGATTAATCTAGATTTATGTTGTATAACACTGGGTACATCAAATGCTTGACACTCTTGTAAAATTGACATCTTTTCTTAGTTTCTAAGAGAAAGGTAAGTTTCCATCTCTACCATAATAAAATCTCAAGGGGCAATACAATGGAAATGCAAGTAGTTTCAGAAGCCAACATATGGATCAAGTCAAATCAGTCACTACTCTTCGTAGTGGTAAGGTTATTGAAAAACCCACTCTTGAACCTTCTGAGAAAGATGACGAGTCAATCTCTAAAGGTAAGGAAGGGGTTGAATCTAAAAATTGCAAATAAAAGACTGATTTCCCGCCAACACTTCCATTTCCTCTTGCCATGACCAAACAAAGGAAAGTCAATTAGAACTCTGAAATTTTTCAAACTTTCAAACAAGTAACAATAAATATACCTTTATTGGATGCTATTAAACAGGTTCCTTCCTATGCTAATTTTTTGAAAGATCTATGTATTATGAAGAGGAAATTAAATGAGAAAAAAAAAAGTCTTTTTAGCTGAACAAGTAAGTGTCATTCTTCAGAACAACAATGCTTTAAAATATAAAGACCCTGGTTGCCCTACAATTTCTTGCTTTATTGGAGAACATAAAATTAAAAGAGCTTTACTTTATCTTAGAGCTAGTGTGAATTTACTTCCATATTCAATTTTTCAGAGTCTCAATGTAGGTGAGCTAAAACTAACTTCTATAATTCTTTTACTTGCCGATAGATCTCTAAACGTGCCTAGAGGAATAATTAAAGATGTGTTAGTACCAGTCGATAAATTCCTTTATCCTGTGGATTTTATTGTCTTTGATACACAACCTGTTGAAGCATGTAAATCATTTCCTATTATTTTAGAACGTCCGTTTCTTGCAACTTCTAATGCATTAATTAATTGTAGGAATGGGCTGATGAGGTTATCATTTGGAAATATGACATTGGATATGACTATTTTTAGTATTTGCAAGCAACCTCGAGATGATTTACACGAAGTGGACTTTACTGAAAAATTAATTCATGATCAATTTCAAACCACTTCTAGTGAAATTGAGATTGATGAATCTGATGATTTACAAATGATTTATTTTCAGAAAGAATCAAAGACAAGTAATTGGAGGCTGCAAAGTGAGGAATTGCCACCACGATCAATTAAGTCTATACCTTTGAGTGTTCAACCACCCAAACCTGATTTGAAGTCGTTGCCATAAATATACTAACCATGTGCATTGACTATAGGAAACTTAATTCAATGACTAGAAAAAAACATTTTCTTGTTCCTTTCATGGATTAAATCCTAAAAAGAGTTGCAAGTTATGAATTTTATTATTTTCTAGATGGCTATTCGGGTTACAACCAAATTGAAATTGTATTGGAAAATCAAGAGAAGACTACTTTCACGTGTTCATTTGGTACTTTTACATATCAAAGGATGCCTTTTGGATTATACCACGTTTCAAAGATGCATGCTTAGTATATTACTGATATGGTTTAACATTTTCTTAAGACTTATGGATGATTTTTCTATTTTTGGCGATTTATTTGATAATTACTTAACTAACTTAGAAAAGGTTTTGACTAGGTGTAAAGAGAAGAATCTTGTGCTAAATTGAAAAAAATATCACTTTACGACATTGTACATGGTCACATTGTTTCATTAAAAGAAATTGAAGTTGACAAATCTAAAATCAAGTTAATTGCGAACTTGCCAACACCAAAATCTTTTAAAGATGTCAGATCATTCCTAGGACATGCTGGTTTTTATAGAAGGTTCATCAAAGATTTTAATGTAATATCTAAGCCCTTAAGCAACCTTCTAATAAAGGATACTATTTTTTAATGGACTGAACATTGTGAAGAAGCGTTTGTTAAACTTAAAATCTTACTTACTTGTGCTCCTGTCATTCAACCTCTCGATTAGTCATTACCTTTTAAAATAATGTGTGACGCTAGTGATTATATCATAAGTGTTGTCTTGGGACAAAAAAAATTAGGAACTATTGATTTGATGACTAATTTTAGCCGATGTCAGCTAGTCATCAATTTCTCTCATCCTGGTTAATGGTGGATAACAGTACTCCGTGACTTAAGTTGGTTATTTTAGTTTCCCATAATAATTGATATTTGTATATATATTTGTGCAATTCTTTGAATCTCTCTTTCAATTCTCATTTGTAAATAGACACTAATCTTGAAAAATTAATAAAGTGTTTTCCTACTCTACCTTAGAATGTGATTACAAAAATTTACTATGCTAGATATGGAAGATTAAAGTTGTTAATGAATTATGGAATTCCTGAAGATATTCGCTAGTTGATTAAAACAAAGGTTCGATTATCAAGTAAGTCCTCTAATTCCTTCATTTCACACATGCTTGGAACAGGTAAAAGCACTTTTGCTAAGAAATCTCGTGCAAAATGACTAAAAGTCTGTCATCGATGTGTCAGATGGACTTGTAATACATAATGTCGTTCTTTAGGAATGGTATCTATAAACCGTGAAGACAAAATACAATTCATTAAAGAAGGCCTAAGTAAGGAGTTTTTAGATAATCTTCTATTAACTCTTGAGACGCATCCTAGTGGAGATGTGCATCATGCAATTCATGATTTATAGCCCCATTTTCATAAAGAATATGATTGACTTAGTCTTGGGAATCTGACTAAAAAAGACTCTATTTGCCAGTTTTTAAGAAAACTAGATGGGAAGCTTATTCCTAACCCATAGAGGGCATTTAAGCCGTTCTTGAATGTAAAACCAAGGGAACATACGAGCCACAATCACAACTATTTGTACATAGATATGAGCCACAATCACAACTATTTGTACATACTCATGCTTTTTTAAAAATAAATAAATAAATAAAGAGAGAAAGAGAGAGAGAGTGAGACTCCAGCTAGCCTATATATAGGTGATATGATTGCCTTTTTAATTTCTAATCTATAAAATCCTCTCTTCCTTCCTTTCATTTCTACTTAATCCTTACATTTAACAAGTATAGAAGTGTGTAGAAATGACAAGTTCCTCAAGTCATCACATAAGATATATTTGTATTTTTGGTAGATCTAGTCTTGGAAAAGAAAAGGAGTTTATTGTATGGAGGAGACAGTCTTGGATTAATGGGAGGTGTGTCAATAGCTGCATTTTTAGGAGGTAGTCAAGTTTTAAAGGTTGCCCCCAAAGCTTTAGCATATAGGGACATCATTGGAAAAACAATTAGAGAGGAACTACATGTCTTCCTAATGCCTACTCGAATGAATGCAATGTTTAACCATGTTGATGCCTTTATTATCTTACTAGGTGGTCTGGGCATATTGAAAGATATCTTTCATATTATCTTCATATTTCCTCTTGGGCCTAACTACACATTCACCATAAACCCATAGGTGTGTTAAATGTTAATGATTATTATGATAAGCTATTGTTTTTTCTTGATCATGCTGTGAAATAGGAATTTCTAACATCTTCTGCACCACAAATCATAATCTCTACTGTTACTACTGAACAATTGATTGACCAACTACAATCTTTCATTCCTATAATTGATCCCTCTATAAGTCGCATAAATTGATCATCTAAGAAAAGCTGTAAAAACCTTATAATAGATTTGAGTCTTCATTTGTGAATCTTTATGTCTTTTGCTTTTATTATTATATTTTGTTGTTTTTTATATTTGTTTAAGTATGTTTTAAGTTTGTTAGTGTTCGTTATTTCAGGTGATGTCTTCTGTATTTTATCTTTCTACCTTAGGATATTGAGGATAATGTCTTGTTTTGGTTAGGGGGAGAAGGTAGTAATTGATAAAAAAAATTAACTAACTGTGTGCAGAATTATTGTTACTAGGATAGCAGAGTAAAGGAGCTCTTTTATTAAAGTGACTCTTGAGACGCATCTTAGTAACCATTCTTAATAAGGTCTATTTAATACTTCTTGAAATATTTAGGTTTATAAACTCTCGTATTATTATCACTTAATTCTGCTCATATACTCATTTAACATGTATTTTTAAACCTTCATTTTCACACACACACTTTAACATCTGATTGTGGGTTGCATATTGGATTACTACATTATTTATGTTCTTTTGTTAATGGTAACAATTAAGAGAAAGGAAAAGTATATAATTTAAAAAAAATGATGATAATAAAAATATATATAAGTTTGATTTGGTAGCCTCCCTAACCTAAGTAATTAAGTTCGAGGGGGTGTTTTAACACCTAATACCCTAAAGTTAACTGACTTGGGAGCTATTGTCCCAATACTTGTTACATGGGTTGAGGAGAAAAGCTTAAGAGAATTAAACATTGTACTAACTACATATCAGTATCTGCAACCCGAGTTACTAAGCTCGTAAGGGTGTCTCAATACCTAATGCCCTAAGACCAACTGGTCAAGGAGTCATTAGCCCAAAACTCGTTACATAGGTTAAATATGCATGACGTTTTAACTTATATGTATATATATTAAAAAAATATAAGAAAAAAAAGTGAAAAAAATAATAATCTCAACTCAAGGAAGTTAACCTTAAACATTAGAACAAAAAATTTGTTTTCTTCTAAGTAAAGCCCCATAACTATGTGTTGATATATTAAGCAAAAAGAAAGGTTTATTAATATCTTGTTTAAGAGGTATTGAGCAGATACATAAATTTAATGAGAATTTGTTTATTTGGATAGATTAATGGAAGTTGAATGATGAATACCTTGCTTTGTGAAAATTACAAATTATTTTTCTATTTTAATGTTTTGATTTCTAAGGAATAGTAATAAGTTGGTTAAGGGGTGTGATTAGTACTTAAAAGTGCATTTTTAATATCATCATTTTGCACTTGAAGTATCAATAACTCCTTAACTAAAGCATGTTGTATAATAACACATCTAATAATATAAAATATCTTTAATTAGTGGTAAATATTTATTTTAAATGTAGGCTTATCACATAAATGAAAGGATTGATTGATAAATTTAAGAACTGAAATTGAAAAGACAATGAGATGGTCAAACTTAGAAAAGAGATGTTGGTACAGTCCAAACCGAAACACTTCGGTAATAAGGTCATATTTGGAGTTGTAAATCTTGGATTTAGGTCTAATTTATATGGATAAAAAGGTAAGATATAGGCTACAACTTTCGTATGGAGCCTAAGGCTTAAAAAGGCCATTTTCAAGTTCAATTATAGCAACAACAAAGAATTCTGAATCTATCTTTTACCCCAAGTATTGTTTAGTGTTTGGCTCATATCTGGAGTTCTAGAAGTCCAAATAACCTTAATTTATTACCTAAGAAAGTTGAGACAATTTTCTACAACTTTTATGTTTTTAAATGGTTCCATTTTTTATGTTATCAATGACATTTTGGGTAGATAATTAAAGATAAGGATTGTTATGAAGTCAAGAGTTGGTCACCCACTCATCAACTAATCATCAAATCAATAGTTCCTAATTTTGGCCTATAACAGGAGGCATTTTCCTTACATTTAGGCATCTTGGTTTCCAGATCAAGATCATGCTCTTGCTTTCTCTCTTTGTATTTTTTTGTAATGTTTATACTTTGCTTTCATTAATGTCAAGTTTATGCCTTTCATTTCCTTTCATTTACTTAGTTAACTTCTATCTTATTTATTTTCTTATTTTGTTTATTTATTTTTCTTTCTTTCATTATGTTTATTTAAGTTTGTTGTGTTAAGGTGAAAAGGTTACACTAATAGTGTAAGAATAAATATAGTGTAAACTTAATATAGACTTTAATGTTTGTTACTAATATGTTTTGTATTTGTTATCTTGTTCACTCTTTAATACTTTACTTGTTAAATAACTAATCTATATTTATGTTGTATAACATTTGGTACAACAAATACTTGACACTCTCATAGCCCACATACTGTATGGTATAACCAACACCTGAGTTATGAAAGGAACTTGATTTGTTGTTAACATAAGTTATAATTATGAATGTTTGACGAGATTTACAAGTATTAGCATTAATCAAATAAAATAACTAATGTTATCATGTTAACAATCTATAATCAGATTGGAACCTCCTTTATATGTGGTTTCTAATTGAGTAATAAGAGTTTATATTATACTTGTTTGACATACCATTAGTGGATCCTCTAATCTTTGATATTTGTTGTTATCATTATTTAATCATTATATTAATCTTCCATCTCAAAGTTCTTATCAACTTCTTCTTCTTTTTCCTCTTCTTTATTATTATTACTACTACTACTAGTAGTACAATTACTATTACTATTATTATTATTATTATTATTATTATTATTATTATTATTATTATTGTTATTGTTGTTGTTGTATTATTGTTATCTATAATTTATGTAATTAACTTCTTTGTAGTTCAAACTTGATCTTGTCAAGTTATTTATTACTTCGACACTCATGTACTTGGAAGAAGACATCAATCTTTTGGTCGTGCCACTGATCATAGAAATGAAACATCAATTTATATTTTGAATATTTATCTCTTCTTTATAATGGTTATTTAAAGAATCCACTATATAACTAACTTTAACCATCAAATAACCATAGTTCTCACGCTTGTAATTTAATTTAATGGTAGTCTTAAGAACTAGATAAGTTGATTAATAAAAAAAAACATAATTCTCCACAATCAATGTTTGATTTGATTGCATGTTCTCCCTAAGATTCATAACATAGATCTGCAACAATTGTTGAACTTAGTTGCTTTACAAGTTCATATACCACAACTTTTGTTCTAATATCAAACTTAGTAATAGATTGTCTGCAATAATAATATAGAGTCTGCTCTAACAATTAAAATAAACATTCATAGGAAAAATAAGCACAGAAGAACAAACATATTCATCATATAAACTAAAAAAAAAAGATAAAATAGATCTCACAGTTCTTGAAATCCGAAGGTTTCCATATCCTTGTAACCAAGAAAAAGAGTTTAGCCTTGCATATTTGTTAAACAACTAATCAAAAAGGAGGAATGCATGATTTTGAGTTTCTTAGAGGAAAGGGGTGTTTTTCTCTTCTTCATTGGCTGCCTCCCCTTCTCTTCTCTCATTTTTTTATATCCTAAAAAACCCTAGTCTCTATTTTACAAAATAGTCCTTCTTTAAATAGACAATTTATATTTAAGTACTTTAATAATTATTTTTCTAAGAAAGCAGAAATAGCCTTTCACATAATATTTCATTGAAGGGTTACTAAGAAACTCGAGTGTACTGGTCATTGTCAGGGATTTAAGGGTAAGGGACTGGTTGTGGCTAGGGAAAGTATTAACACCCTTAATGTACCTTACTTGAGATAACAACAACATTATTACACCAACTTCCATCCTTTCACATAATATCCAACGTTGCAAATTCACATCTCACATTATTAACATATTAAATTCTTGAATTTAGCTAAAACGCTTAGGTGAAGATCACTTACGTGTAGTAAAAGCTCTACTCATGCTTCCTTGCTACCGCCACAACACAACGCTTATGGTCCCTCTCGGTAATAACAGGCATAATCTCATAAGTGATCCTTATTCAAGGATATATTTTATACTAACCATATTAACAACCAATATAAGTATTTCTTTCAATTATTCCTTTCTTTATATTTTATGTTCTCTCATTTCATCTATTTATATCATCATTCTTTGTCCAACGATGATTATCATTCTTTTCTTTATATTTAAATTGTTACCATTTAAACCTTGAATTGTTACTATCTAACCTTTCCTAAGATTTTTAACTATATCTATTTCAAAAGAGATTGGTCTCGTTGGAAAGCTAAGAAACGAGGCTATAAGTTCAATAGGGTCGTTATACTCATTACTAAAATTGTTGAAGAGATGAAACATAACCAAGGCATAGTTTTTTATCAAAGGTTAAATCAATCATCAGAAGAAGAATTAGACAAAAAATTAGGATAATGAAGAGAAGCAAATGAAAGGCTTTCATAAGAATTCTTACAAAATCAAGAATGAAGTTTTAATTTTATACATGCCAGATCATGAATTAGTAACTGCATCTAATATCCAAAAAAATCCCAATTGTTTCAACTAAAGGAAGGAGAACCTAGTTCTATTTCTATGATAGTTAAAATTGCTCATTAGCAAACATTTTGATTGTTAATGCCTAACCGTTACTATCTAGATATTGAATTGTTATTGTTCGACTTTTAACTATATATAAAGTTATAAAACTCCATTTCAAGCGAAATTGGTCTCTTTAGGAAGCTAAGACAAGAGGCTACAAGTTCTTTGGGGAAAGAGTGTGTAGTTCAGCCTTTAAGACAGTCAAAATTGCTTATCAATAAACATATAGACTATTACTATCCAATTATTACAGTTTAGATATTAAACTGTTATTTTCCAATCTCTTCTTATATTTTTAACTATATCTAGAGTTATAGAACTCTGTTTCAAGCAAGATCGGTCTCGTTTGCAAGATAAGACACGAGATTACAAGTTCTCTAAAGGAAGGAGAACCTAGTTCTGCCTCTATGACAATAAAAATAGATCATTAACAAACATTTGGACTAAACTATCCAACTATTACTGTCTAAATATTGAATTGTTCCTGTTTGACCACTCCTTATATTTTTAACTATATTTAGTGTTATACAACTCCATTTTAAGCGAGAATGGTGTTGTTGGAAAGTTAAGACACAAGGCTACAAGTTCTCTAAATGAAAGAGAACATAGTTCTAACTCAAAGACAATCTAAATTGGTTATCAACAAATATTTGGACTGTTATTTTCCAACTATTACTATCTAGACATTAAACTGTTACTATCTTGAATTGTTACTATTTAAACATTGAACTGTTACTATCCAACTATTATGTCTAGACTTTGAATTGTTACTGTCCGACCTCTTTTTTTGTTTCAAGCTTGATCTTATTGGAAAGCTAAGACACGACCTACATGTTCTCTAAGGAAGGAAAACCCAATTCGGCCTTTAAGAGAATTAGAATTGCTCATCAACAAGTCAAACTTACTGGCCTATAGGGTCTATCATGACCTAGTCTCAGTTAATAACCTATAATTGGAGTTCTACAGCTCTAAATTATGTAAGACCAATTTCCTTAGTTATCTAACATCCAAAGCTATAATTTCTATAGGGAACCTAGTTCTAATTCTCTGATCCTCCTATCTGAAATCTTACCTAAAGTCAAGAGATGAGGCTATCCAAAGTCATGACCCACCTTCCCTTCACATATAACTTTTAAAAACTATATTTTTTGGGTAAATTATCATGGTTTAACATCCCAATTACATACCATACATGAATTTACTTAATTTTAACAACAAATATTTTTTCCCCAATTCAAGTTTAAGAATCTTAATTTATAATTCCCATCAAGGCATCAATTTATTATCGAATTTGAAATGACTTATAAGATTATGTTTAGAACATCTTACCTGGTATGAATTAAGGTTTTGATCTTCATCTAGTTGAAGATTTTGAACTCCTTCCTTTCTTATCCAACGACAACTGGCCCTCTATCTTTTCTTCGTGTTCAATTTTCTTGTTAATCCCTTGCCCACAAGTGTTTATTCCATCTATAAACCCTTAATCTTGGATGGGTTCTTGAAATTTTGGTATTTCTATCTTTCTTTTACTAGAATGGATATAAAAAACTCCATCTTTTCTTTCCTTATGATTGCTGTAGATTTTTGTTGGGAAAAGGAGTATTTAAACTTTAATTTTTTTATTTGTATTTAGGCCCCTACATCTTTTGTCTTCTTATAATTAAGTTATACCTCTTTTTATTTCTTATAATTTTACCCCACAACTTTTAATTTAGTTTATTTTCTTTAATTTAATCCAACCCTCAACATTTTTTAGGTTGATTTATAATGTCTTGAAATATTTCATCTAGAGATTTATATCAAAAAATTTCTAAATTCCCCCTTTTATTTAACCATATGCATGGATTTCTTCACTTTCATTTCACATATAGTTAGCTTGCAATTTAAGTAACCTTTATTTTTCCTAGGTTTTACATAAAATAAACCCTAAAAATCTAAAGCCTTCTAGAAACCTGTAGGAACAATGTTAAGGAAAGTATCTAGAAATTTGAATTATGGTGATGTTTCTTCTTCACACATCATAGCCACTAGCAGTGCATGGGTTCACATGCCGCCCAAGGAAGAACTGGGAAACAGCGGGATCGAGAACGACTTACTGTCTTTTCCCTACCTCGTTGGTAGTGGCCTATAAAGCACTAAAAAGCTTAAGAAATAGTTGATTTTAGCTTTTTCTTTGTTTTTTAGATTGCTTACTATCTTGAAATCTATTTCACCACAGATCCTTCTTTAGATCACATCTTCTTCTCCTATGCTTCAGGTGGCTGGTGGCCCCTAGGAGGAATGAATGAGACGGGTGGTGTGATTGATACTTAAAAGTGTATTTTTATCAAGGTTTTATATCATCATTTTGCACTTGAAGTATCAAAACTCCTTTACTAAAGTATGTTTTATAATAATATATCAAATAATATAAGATACCTTCAATTTGTGGTAAATGTTCATTTTAAATGCAGACCTATCACATAAATGAAATGATTGATTGATGAATTGGAGAACTAAAATTGAAAGGATAAAGAGATGGCAAAACTTAGAAAAGAGATGTCGGTACAATCCAAACCAGAACATTATTCGGTAATTAGGTCATATATGGAGCTGTAGATCTCAGATTTAGCTCTACTTTATATGGATGGAAAGGTAAGACATAGGCCTACAACTTTTATATGGCCACGATCTAAAAAGGCCATTTTCAAGTCCAAATTGTTGCAACAACAAAGAAGCCCGAATCTGTCCTCCAGCCTGAGCATTGTTCAGTATTTTGGCCATATCTAGGGTTTTAGAAGTCAAAAACAGTTGAAGTTTTTACACAAGAAAGCTGAGATAATTTTCGACAACTTTCATGTTTTCAAGTGGCTCTAATTTTGACATTATCAATGATGTTTTGGGCAAACAAAAGAAGATAAGAATTGTCACCAAGTCAAGAGTTGGTCACCTACTCATCAATTAGTCATCAAATCAATAGTTCCCAATTTTGGCCTATAAAAGGAGGCATTTGCCATGCATTTAGGCATCTTGGTGTCTAGATTAAGATCATGCTCTTGTTTTCTCTCTTTGTATTCTTTATGCTTTGTTTTCATTAATATCAAGTTTATGCCTTTCATTTCCTTTCCTTTACTTAGTTAACTTTTATGTTCTTATTTTGTTTATCCATTTTTCTTTCTTCCATTATGTCTAGCTAAGTTAATTATGTCAAGGTGAAAAGGTTACACTAATGGTGTAAGAATAAGTATAGTATAAACTTAATATGGACTTTAATGTTTGATATTAACATGTTTTTTATTTGTTATCTTGTTCACTCTTTAATAAGTATATGGACTTTATTATTATTATTATTATTATTATTATTATTATTATTATTACTACTACTACTACTACTACTACTACTACTATTACTACTACTAGTATTATTAGTATTATTATTGCTACTATTGTTGTTGTTGTTATTGTTACTGTTGTTATTGTTTATAATTGTTGTTTATAATTTGTACAATTAACCTCCCTGTGGTTCGACCCTGGTCTTGACGGGTTATTTATTATTTCGAAGTCCTACACTTTAGAGAAGACATCAATCTTTTAGTAGTGTCATGGTACCGCTGCTAGGTTGGATTAGCGTTGTTGTTTGAGTTGTTTGTTGTTAAGGAGACGAAAGAAAATTTTTTTGCCGAGGAGGAGGCTTCGATGTTGTTGGGTTTGTAGGCGTTGCTAAAGAGAAAAGGTGGGCAAATCTTTGGTTTTCAAAGGGAAGGTCTTGGTGGGTGTTTGTGGTAAGCAACAAGAGAAGGGGGGGCTTGTCCAATATGGAAAATAGAGGTGTAGTGACAACTGGCTTCTATAGGTGAATAAAAAGAGCAATCTAACTGGGAGATGAGAGGATAAAGGGAGTGTTGGCTGTTATAGAGGGAAATGGGGCTAATGTGTTGTTGGTTAAAAATGAGAGGAAATGGGGTGAAGATCAGCAATGGGTTGAAAGGAAAATCAAGGTTGGTGTTCTTCTCAGTCAGCTCAAATGAGAACAAAAGGAAGTGAGGGACTTTCTAATGGCAACTTAAGAAAGAGTTAAATGAAAGTGGTGAGCTAAATGTTTTTTATTGCTCCCAACGGAGGCTACTACGAGTGTATGGGAAGAAGGCCAAAATCCCAAATGGAGGAGGAGCGACAGCTCCTCTTGCTTGGGAGAGAAAAATTTAGGTGTACGGTTTGTTTCTTGTGTTTTCTCTCTTTTTCAAAATTGCCCCCAAATGTGAAAAATTCCCTCCTATATGTTGTGTACCAGTATTCATAAGAGAAGTATGGCTTAGCCATAAACACATTGGTCCTTCATTTTCATTATTTTTTGCAAATTTTGATTTTTCTATTTTTTTTATATTTTCTTTGAAAACCAACAATATCAACATCGACTTAACGAGAAAAATCAATGATTGTAAAAATAATATATTAAAAGTTAAGTGCGTTCAAAATACCTTTGAAATTTAAATTCTTTTGAGGCGACATTGAAAATGCTAAAAACGATGCAATATATTCTTAATAGATGGGTCAAAAATTGGGTAGTGATAGATGTCCCCTCTTTACAATGCCGATGAAGTAAAATTCTTCAATCTTTTGCATTGTAAGCTTGGAAAGAAAACTTGTCTTTTTGTCTTCCTAACTTGCTGAATGATACACTCATCTAAAGACTTTACTTTTTTTACCATTTCTGTTTCCTTTTCCTTTCTTTCTCTTCTTTCTTTCTTTCTTTTTTCTTTTTTTTTCCTCTCTTTTTTTCATTTACCTAAGATCTCATATTGCGATCTCCTTTAACTTAAGCTAAATAAAATGTTCTTCCTAATAAAAGGGTCTGAACTTTCTCCATTTTTTTATTTTTTTTCTTTGAGAATTTTCTAATGGTAGGGTTCTTCACACTTTTCTTCCATTGTTAAGATAATGTTGGTGGCTCGGTCAACCTAAAGTCTAGTCTGATGACTTTCTTTAACCAAAGCTAAAATATATGTTGTAGTTAGGTTAACCTGAGATCACTTTTAATAATCTCCTTTAACCAGAACCAAAGTCTGTATGGTTAGGCTAACCTGAGATCCCTTATGACAATTCCCTTTAACTAGAACCTAAGATCCTATCTGATGATCCCCTTTAACAAGAACCGAACTCTTGTATGGTTGTGCTAACCTGAGATCCCATCTAGTGATCTCCTTTAACTATAACCAAAATCCTATGTGGTTGGGCTAACTTGAAAGCCTATCTAGTGATCCCCTTTAACCAGAACAAAAGTTTGTGTAGTTGGGCTAACCTTAGATCCTATTTGACGATCTCCTTTAATTAGAACCAAAGTCTGTATGGTTAGGTTAACTTGAGATTACATCTGACAATCCCCTTTAACCAGAACCAAAATCTTATATGTTGTTAGGCCAAGTTGAGATCCTATTTGGCGATCCCCTTTAATCAGAACATAAGTTTGCGTGGTTAGGCTAACCTCAGATCCCTTTTAGCGATCCCTTTTAACAACTAAAATCTTGTGTGTGGTTGGGCTAACATGAGTTACTGACACGATCAAAAAATTAATGTCTTCTCTCAAGTGTAGAAGTGTCGAAGTAATAAATAACTCGGTAAGATTGAGGTCGAACCATAAGAAGGTTAATTGTATAAATTATAAATAACAACAATACCACAACAACAATAGTAGTAGTAGTAATGATGATGATGATAGTAATAGTAACAGTAATAATAAAAATAATAAAAAGAAGAAGCTGATGAGAACTTTGAGATGGAAGATTAATGTAAGGATCAAACAATGATAGAAATAAATATCAAGGTAAAAGGATCCAATAATGGCATTTCAAACAAGTATAGTATAAACTCCATTTATTATATTTAATTGGAAACCATACACAAAGGAGGTTCAAATTTGATTATAAGTTGTTAACATGATTACATTAGTTATCTTATTTGAATAATGCTAATACTTGTAAATATTGATAGGTATTCATGAGTATAACTTACATTAACAACAAATCAAGTTCCTTTTATAGAACAAGTGTCAGTTATACCATACGGTTGGGCTATGAAAGTGTCAAGTATTTTTTGTACTGATTAGTACTTAAAAGTGCATTTTTATTAAGGTTTTTTATCATCATTTTGCACTCGACGTATCAATAACTCCTTAACTAAAACATGTTTTCTAATCACATATCTAATAATATAAGATACCTTTAATTTATGATAAATGTTCATTTTAAATCCAGGCCTTTCACATAAAATGAAAGGATTGATTGATGAATTTAAAAATTAAAATTGAAAGGACAAAAAGATAGTCAAACTTAGAATAGAGATGCCGGTGTAGTCCAAACTGAAACACTTTTCGGTAATTAGGTCATATCTGGAGTTGTAGATCTCGGATTTAGGTCTACTTTATATGGATAGAAAGGTAAGACATGGGGCTACAACTTTTGCATGGAGCCCAAGATTTAAAAAGGTCCTTTTCAAGTCCAAATTGTAGCAACAATAAAAAAGTCTGAATCTATCCTCCAGCTCGAACACTATTCAAGGTGAAAAGGTTACACTAATGGTGTAGGAATAAGTATAGTGTAAACTTAATATGGACTTTAATGTTTGATACTAACATGTTTTGTATTTGTTATCTAATTTACTCTTTAATACTTTGCTTGTTGATTGTGCATCAAAAGTATCATTAAGTCTCTTATTTTACATATGTATTTATTGTTTTTATTTGGTCTTTTTATAATAATTGATGTGTTTTTTAGTAATGAAGTTTGTTTTAATGTTTCGATAGGTTTTTGGAGCTTAAATGAATTAATTCAAGAAATTCAACATCGGAATTGAGAACAAAGAATTGAAGAGACATTTAGTTGAAGATTGAAGCAAATCTTGGTTGAAATAAGTGCTCCAAATTTGTCCCAAAAATCAATTCTATTCCAATTCTAGAAAAGAATATCATATGATCTATTTGAAGCCCAAACTTGCCTTATGTTGTGTGCAAACTTCAACCATTAAACACTCAAGGTTTCAATGTCAATCTTACTCCAAATAATAAGTACATTTGTGCTTGACCGCTTTTTATGATCGACTTGTTTTAACTCGCAAGTGCACGAGTGTGCGATGTAGCAATTAACT
>SRLM01001540.1:0-16687 GCA_015708895.1 Populus ilicifolia | reverse complement strand
TACCAAAAAAAAAAAGGTTCGAGTTGAGCGGAAATCTAACAATGGCAGTAGGGCTGGAAGGCCAAGGTGGGCTGATTATGAACCTCAATTTGATGATATTTGTGATGGTGGTTTTAAGGATGAGACCATAGGCTACTAGGAAGATTTTCCACAACATAGAAACCGAAGAGATTTAATGTATTTTGATGAGATGCTATGGCAAAAGAAAATGCAGATTGATTTGGAAACCAAGATGCCTAAATGCATGGCAAATGCCTACTTTTTTTTTATCAAATTATATACTGATATCTTTCCCTTAGTTGTTACCTTTAACAAAAAAACATAAATAATACAATTATCCAATGTGCAACCTATAATCATACGTTAAAGTATGTGTGTAAAAATGAAGATTTTGAATGCACAAATTAATGTTAGTGGTGAGCAACGTGAGATCTTTCATACTTGATGTCAGTTTCGAGATAAGGTGTGTGGGATGATCATTGATAATGCAAGTTGCACTAATGTTGTGTCAACTACCTTGGTGAAGAAATTGGGTTTAACTACCATTCCACATCCTGTACCATATGGTATGCGATGGCTGAATGAGAATGGGGAGATTCAGGTGACAAAGCAAGTTCGTGTACCATTTTCCCTTAAAACCTATCATGACAAGGTTTTGTGTGACGTTGTGCCGATGTTAACGAGCCATTTGTTGCTAGGTCGCCCTTGGTAGTTTGATAAGGATGTGGCTTGCAATGGACAAAATAACACATTCTTTCATGCTGAATGGAAAGAAGGTGAACTTGTTTCCATTGAGTTCTCAACAGGTTAGAGAGGATCAGTTAGGAAGCCAATAGAAGGAGGTGCAATCATGTAAAGGGCTGTTAACCAAAAAAAGAGATATATCAAACAAGCATTATCTTTGGCGGGGGCTGTTCTCATGATTTAGGCAAAGGAATTCATGCAAGTAGAAGGATTGGACTTATCAAGAGGTATGGCAATTGCATTCATCAGTGAAAAGTTAAATAGAGAGCGTCAAATGGAAGCCAATAGAAGGAGGTGCAATCATGTCGGCCAATTGCATTCTTCAGTGAAAAGTTAAATGGAGCACGTTTGAACTACTCTATTTACAACAAGGAGTTCTATGCTTTAATCCAGGCTCTAGAGGTATGGCAACACTACTTGTTGCCTAAAGAATTCGTTATATATACTAATCATGAATTCTTGAGGTATCTAAAGGGGCAAAGCAAGCTGAATCGAAGCGATGCTAAATGGTTGGAGTTTATGGAGTCATTTCCTTATGTCATAAAGTACAAGAAAGCGCAAGTTAATGTGGTTGTTGATGCTTTATCTAGGAGGTATGCACTGATCTCTATATTGAATGCAAGGCTAATAATGATTTCTACTTTGCTAATGTGACTACCGAATGTGCAAAGGGAGCTTGTGATGGGTTCTTTATGCACGAAGGTTACTTGTTCAAAATGGACAGAATGTATCCTTTGTGTTCATAAGAACACTTATGAGTTGTTGAAAGAACATTTTTTTTGGCTTAGCATGTTACGAGATATGCACAAGGTGATTGATAGATGTGCTATTTGCAAGAAAGCTAAGGGTAAAGATAATGCATATGGGCTGTATATGTCGTTGCCTATTCCAAAGCAACTATGGATGAATGTTAACATGGACTTTGTACTGCGGTTACCAAGAAAACAGTGTGGAAAGGATTCGATAATGGTTGTGGTTGATCGATTCTCCAAAATGTCCCATTTCATTCCTTGCAACAAAACCAATGATGTCGTACATGTAGCTGATTTGTTCTTTCAAAAGACTATTCGTTTGCATGGTGTTTCTAAAAGTATTGTCTCTGATTGTGATATAAAGTTCTTAGACACTTTTGGAAGACTATTTGGAGGAAGCTAGGAACGAAGTTGCTTTTCAGTACGGCATGTCGTCCACAAACTGATGGACAAATTGAGGTAGTAAACCGAACTTTATCTTCTTTTTTATGAGCTGTTATATATAAGAATTTGAATAGTTGGGATACTTGTTTGCCTACCGTGGAGTTTGCATATAATCCTTGTGTTCCTATTGATCTTGTTCATATTCCAATTGAGGTTGCGTGTAAGGTAGATCTTTTTGACGATTACAATGTATCAACTACTTTTAATGTGAAAGACTTGACTCCATACTTGGATGATGATGATGACTCTGATTTGAGGACAAATCATTATTAACCCGGGTGATGCGAACCTCGCTGAAATATGCAATGGGCCTTCTATCTGCATTAACACAGCTTCTATACCAATAATTGACGCATCACATTCTACTTCACAAGTACTTCAAAAGCTCTTGTGAAGTTTGGCAAAGCTAAAACAGGTGCCAAAACAAGCATATCCTTCAACAATTTAAAAGCCTCATCTTGTGCATCATTCCATTTGAATCCAACAGACTTTTTCACAATTTCAGTTAAAGGTGTAGCAACAGTACTAAAATCCTTCACAAACTAAAGCGAACCTCGTGATCACCTAGTCACGCAACCCACATGTAAAGACGTCAATTCTTGGAAAGTGATGTAAATCAAGTTTGATAGAAGTGTGATACAAAGATAACTTGTACCTAGGCACCAACACTATTGAAAACAGAAACCCCCACCCAATGAATATTGATTCGGGAACGAGAAGTATAAGGATTACGCCACAAAGATAATTGTTTTTCGAGAAGTTGTTTTCAATTCTTTAGAGAACCAATGAAAGGAGATTATCCCACCAACACATAATAAGTGCAGCAAAGAAGTTTTATTGATCTGAAAATTGTGTAACCTTTATATGTTTGGTTATGCCTCTATTTATACTAAATTTAAACTTAAAGAAACCCTAATGGACCTCCCTTAGGTAGACTTATATGAAGCCCACTTGCAATTGACCCAAATAAATAATAATAACCCAAAAACTAAGAAGAAAATTCTAAAAATACTAAAAATCCGAAAATACCATCCTAAATAAGCTAAAATCAGATTTGTCACCCTTAAGAAGTCCCAAACTAAGTTGGAACAATCTGATTTGAAAAATTTGTGTTGCTGCCTCCTTTAATGTCCTTGATTAGCTTGGAATTCCTTGTTTAACTTAGACAAATAAGAAAACAAATTTCCTCCTTTGTGGCTGATTTAATTACTTTCCTTTCTAAATGAGGAAAAACATTAAATAGTCCTCCCCTCTTTAGGAATAAGATATGGCCAATGACTCGGTTCGGTGGGATTTCATTGACGCTACGTTAAGAAAAATGGGATTCCCTAGAACAGTCATTGATTGGATTATGGTTTGTGTTACATCATGTCAATTCTCTATTAAGGTCAATGGTGAGCTTGCAGGTTATTTTCAAGGGGGAAGAGGGCTGCGACAAGGGGATCCACTTTCTCCATATTTGTTTGTCCTATGTATGGAAATCCTTTCGGGGCTATTCTGCAAGATGAGTGCCAACAAAAACTTCAAGTTCCACTGGAGATGCAAGAAGGACAACATTTCTCATCTTTGTTTTGCTGATGACTTGATGATTTTTAGCAAAGGAGATGTACACTCAATTCGTATGATCAAAACTGTGCTCACAAAGTTTCAAGATTTATCAGGTCTGTATCCAAATCCAAATAAAAGTGACATCTTCTTAAGCGGTGTGTTAAATGCTGAGAGGGAAGAGATTATTCATGTTCTTGGGTTTGCAGAGGGGGAGCTCCCTATGAAATATTTGGGAGTGCCTCTTATCTCGTCCAGACTAAAGGCTGTTTATTGTAAGGGTCTCGTGGATCGAATCACCTCTAAAGTTCGACATTGGACTTGTAGAACACTATCGTATGCAGGACGAGTACAACTGATTAATTCAGTTTTATTTTCCATCCAGGTCTATTGGGCATCTCTCTTCATCTTACCTGGGCAAGTCATAAAAAGTGTGGAGCAAATTATGAGATCCTTTCTTTGGTCAGGTTCAGATATGAGAACTACTGGGGCTAAAGTGGCTTGGGATCAGGTATGTCTTCCAAAAAAGGAGGGTGGGCTAGGAATAAAAAGGATAACAGAATGGAACAAGATTGCTTTGTTGAAACACATTTGGAACCTATGCAATGACTCAGATGGCTCAATCTGGTCTACTTGGATCAGATGTAATCTGTTGCGAGGTAGGAATTTCTAGACAATCAGGACGCCACAGAATTGCTCTTGGGCATGGAGAAAGATTCTAAAGCTCAGATCCTTAGCATGGTCGAAGATAAAGTACATCATAGGGGATGGTAGGACAACTTCTCTATGGTTTGACAATTGGCATCCTAACAGCTCGCTCGCAGATTCTTATGGCGATAGATTCATCTATGATTCAGGTATGGAAAAGAACGCGAAGGTCAATATGCTGATTCATAACTCAGAATGGAAAATTCCTACCACTCACGCTATTGGCTGGCACCCCATTGTAGAAGCTATTCCTTCCAATTCTAATCCTATGATAGGGAAAAATGATGAGATTGTTTGGCTGGATTCACCAAATCACAGATTCTCGATCAAAATAGCTTGGGAACAACTAAGATTTCATCATACGATAGTCGAATGGCATGACATTGTGTGGTTCAAGAATGCTGTTCCAAGACATTCGTTTCTTCTATGGATGGCTGTCCAACAGAAACTTACAACCCAAGATAGACTTCATCGATTTGGTATACATGGTCCCAATAGATGCTCACTCTGTCTCCATAACAATGAAGATCACAACCACTTGTTCTTTGAATGCTCCTATACTAAAGCGATCTGGTGGGATGTTTGTGACAGATGCAACATTCCATGAATGACAAAAGGATGGGATGAATGGATTCGATGGGCCACTGTCACTTGGCATATTCACCATCGCGTTCTTTTCCATACCTGAATCATAAATGAATCTTTCACCATAAGAATAAAACTGAATTAATCAGTTGTACTCGTCCTGCATACGAGAGTGTTCTACAAGTCCAATGTCGAACTCTAGAGATGATTCGATCCACGAGGCCCTTACAATAAACAAACTTTAGTTTGGACGAGATAAGAGGCACTCCCAAATATTTCATAGGGAGCTCCCCCTCTGTAAACTCGAGAATACGAAGAATTTCCTCCCTCTCGGCATTTAACACACCACTTGAGAAGATGTTACTTTTTTTTGGATTTGGATACAGACCTAATAGATCTTGAAACTTTGTGAGTACAGTTTTGATCATACGAATTGAGTTTACATCTCCTTTGCTAAAAATCATCAAGTCGTCAGCAAAACAAAGATGAGAAATGTTGTCCTTCTTGCATCTCCAGTGGAACTTGAAGTTTTGGTTGGCACTCATCTTGCAGAATAGCCCTGAAAGGATTTCCATACATAGGACAAACAAATATGGAGAAAGTGGATCCCCTTGTCTCGGCCCTCTCCCCCCTTGAAAATACCCTGCAAGCTCACCATTGACATTGATAGAGAATTTACATGATGTAACACAAACCATGATCCAATCAATGACTGTTCTTGGGAATCCCATTTTTCTTAACGTAGCGTCAACGAAATGCCACCGAACAGAGTCATAGGCCTTCATTAGATCTACCTTCATGGCACAACGGGCAGGCCCGGTAGAATTATGATAGCCTTTCATTAGTTCCTGAGACAAAAGAATGTTGTCACTGATTCTCCGTCAAAAGATAAAAGCAGTCTGATACGGCAAAACAACTTTGATTCTCCTAGCTAAAATCTTAGCAATGCATTTGTACACAGTATTGCAGCAAGATATAGGACGAAAATCTGTCAACCTCGTAGGATTAGCAACTTTAGGAATAAGAGAAATGGATGTAGCATTCATTTCTTTAAGCATTCTACGCTCCTGAAAAAAGGAGCTAACAGCGTTGATTACATCCTCCCCAACTATGTGCCACATTCTTTTGAAGAAACCTGCGTTAAATCCATCTGGACCAGGGGCTTTGTTGTCCTTCAAACTAAACATAGCATGCTTAATCTCCTCCCTTGTCACATTTTGTGCTAATGCATGTTGCGTCGAAGACAGTTTCAAGTTAATTGCCGATTCCATCTCTTCCTCATTCAGAACCCTAGGCATCTATTCCACTCTTAACACACATTGGAAGTACGCAATTACTTCTGATTTAACTGTCTCATGTCCTTCGACAGCCTCTCCATCCTCCCTTGTAAGTGAAGGAAGCTTATTCCTATGTTGTCTTTCATTTACTGATTTGTGAAAGTAGCTAGTATTCTGATCCCCCAAGCTAAGCCACTGTATCCTTGCCTTTTGTTTGAAAAAACTCTCTTCAGCCCTGACGATAGAAGCGTAGTTACGTGCAGCATCCCTTTCTCGCATGCATTAAGTTGGATTCCCATGCGCTGTAAGTAGAGCCTGTTGAGCCTTATCCATTTCATCTTTTGCATCTTTGACTCTATCTGAAATGTTGGAGAAGTGAGTCATATTAAAAAGTTTCAATTCCCGTTTTAGTTTTCTTAGCTTGCAACAGAACTGATACATTGGACAACCCCCCGAATTTTGTTCCCATACTTTCCTTACCAAGGGCATGAACTCGTCATGGTCCATCCACATATCGAAGAATCTGAATGGTTTTTTTATATTCTGATCATCACCAGTAACCTTTACCACCATAGGAGAATGGTCTGACATACCTGATGACAGAAATCTCGCTTCTGAAGATGGAAAGTTCAGATTCCATTTCTCATTGACAAGCACTTTATTTAATTTCCGCATAATCAGATTCTCAGGACATTGATTCGACCAAGTGTAATGCAGGCCTGAATATCGAAGATCATCCACTTTCACTTCTTGAATACATGTTTCCAATCTGTCCATATGACCATCCCATGAAGTAGACCCTCCTAACCTGTCTGATTGGTAGCGGATAGCATTAAAATCACCCATAAGAATCCATGGGCTGGACTCCCATCCATCACTACGCCTCACTATATCAGACCATAATGCCTCACGTAAGGCAACGTTATTGTCTCCGTAAATAATTGAAGCATTGAAACAGATATTGGTAGCTAAACAGATATTTTCTCCGTAATCAGTTAGCTATTAAGGCTAGAGACTCTCTAGAGAAAAAGAAAAAAGGTTCGAAAAACTCTTCGAAGAAGAACAAGAAATCTGTCTCCTCGCCTGGGGGCACGTCGAGGTAATCTTTGTGTTGCTGTTTGCACTCCTCTCTATTTTCTTATGATTATTGGATGTTGGAATGTAAGAGGTTTGAATGATCCCATAAAGCATTCAGCATTGCGTCAGCTCATCCATCAAGAGAGGATGACTTTTTTCGGTTTGGTTGAAACTCGGGTTAGAGATGAGAATAAATATAATGTTTCTCAACTTCTTCTGCGTAATTGGTCATTCTTGTATAATTATGATTTCTCTTGTCGTGGTCGTATTTGGGTTTGTTGGAATGCTGATGTGGTGAAGGTTGATGTCCTCGGAATGTCAGACCAGACTATTCATGTTTCTGTCACTATATTAGCTACCAATATCTGTTTCAATGCTTCAATTATATACGGAGACAATAACGCATCCTTACGTGAGGCATTATGGTCTGATATAGTGAGTCGTAGTGATGGATGGGAGTCCAGCCCATGGATTATTATGGGCGACTTTAATGCTACCCGCTACCAATCAGACAGGCTAGGAGGGTCTACTTCGTGGGCTGGATCATGACGAGTTCATGCCCTTGGTGAGGAAAGTATGGGAACACAATTCGGGGGGTTGTCCAATGTATCAGCTGTGTTGCAAGCTAAGAAAACTAAAACGGGAATTGAAACTTTTCAATATGACTCACTTCTCCAACATTTCAGATAGAGTCAAAGATGCGAAAGATGAAATGGATAAGGCTCAACAGGCTCTACATACAGCACATGGGAATCCAACTTTGTGCAAGCGAGAAAGGGATGCGGTACGTAACTACGCTTCTATCGTCAAGGCTGAAGAGAGTTTTTTCAAACAAAAGTCAAGGATACAGTGGCTTAGCTTGGGAGATCAGAATACTGGCTACTTTCACAAATCAGTAAATGGAAGACAGCATAGAAATAAACTTCTTTCACTTACAAAGGAGGATGGAGAGGTTATCGAAGGACATAAGGCACTTAAATCAAAAGTAGTTGCGTACTTCCAGCGTGTGTTAAGAGTGGAATAGATGCCTAGGGTTCTGAATGAGGAAGAGATGGAATCGGCAATTAACTTGAAACTGTCTTCGACGCAACAACATGTCTTAGCACAAGATGTAACAAGGGAGGAGATTAAGCATGCTATGTTTAGTTTGAAGAACAACAAAGCCCCTGGTCCGGATGGATTTAACGCAGGTTTTTTCAAAAGAATGTGGCATATAGTTGGGGAGGATGTAATCAATGCTGCTAGCTCCTTCTTTCAGACTCGGAGAATGCTTAAAGAAATGAATGCTACATCCATTTCCCTTATTCCTAAAGTTGCCAATCCTACGAGGTTGACAGATTTTCGTCCTATATCTTGCTGCAATACCGTGTACAAATGCATCGCTAAGATTCTAGCCGGGAGAATCACAACTGTTTATTGTCCAGACTGGAAAATAAAAAAAAGACAATAGGAGTGAAGAAAGTCAGGAAGGGTGATGAGAATTGCGTGGAAAAACTAAAGAAACAATGTAGTTTTTATGCTAGAGAGAGTGAGGTCAGATTTGCAATTTTCACTAAAAAGTCAATGATTTTATTTGTATACAAACAGTCTCACTTCAATACTAATGATCTTGATCATATTGTGCCTAGTGTTACTATTTTTTTTATTGTAGGAGTTTGATGATGTGTTCCCCAATGATACTCCTAGTGGATTACCATCATTGAGGGGGATAGAGCATCAAATTGATTTCGTACCTAGAGTTTCAATTCGTAACCGACCAGCCTATAGAAGCAATCCCGAGGAGATGAAAGAGCTTCAAAGGCAAGTTTATAAGCTGATGGAAAAGGGCTACGTTCCGGTGTGCTGTACCCGTGCTACTTGTGCCTAAGAAGGATGGAACATGGAGGATGTGTGTTAATTATAGAACCATTGACAACATAACGATAAACTACAGACACCCCATTCCTAGGCTTGATGACATATTAGATGAGTTACATTGATCTTGTATTTTCTCTAATATTAACTTGAAAAGTGGGTACCATCAAATTAGAATGAAAGAAGGTGATGGCTGGAATGGTCCCAATCAATGCTCACTCTGTCTTCGCAACAGTGAAGATCACAACCACTTGTTCTTTGAATGCTCCTATACTAAAGCAATCTGGTGGGCTGTTTATGACAGAGTCAATATTCCAAGAATGAAAAAAGGATGGGATGAATGGATTCGATGGGCCACTGTCACTTGGCATGGCAAAAGTTTCATCAATTTTTCTTGTAAACTCAGTTCCGCAGCTACAGTGTATCATATCTGGTAAGAACGAATGTATCATCCGTGATAAGCTTGATTTGATGAGGAACGTTCCGCCAACAGATGAAAACAAAAGGATCCAAAGGGCTTAGAGGGTCAATAACATAGATTCTTCATTTGATATTTAGCTGGTCGTATTAGTTTCCCTAACGAATTTAGTTAGGTCTGAGTTTTTGTTTGGTGGCTAGCCTGTAGCCATCTGTTGTTTTACATTTCTGTTCTCATTGTAAATCTGGGGTATGCCCCTTATACTCTTTGTATCTTTTTCTTTTAATACATATGTCAAATTACCAAAAAAAAAGTATGCAGAAGTGAGGAGGAGACCCCTCGAGTTTAGTGTAAAGGATTAAGTATTCTTGAAGGTAGCCTCGTGATGGCTGGAAAACAACATTTTCTCTAAGCATGGTTTGTATGGATGATTAGTAATACCATTTGTAGTTACAAATGCACCTAGCACATTTATGCGTTTAATGAATAATGTGTTGCGTGCATTCATAAGTAAATTTGTGGTTGTATATTTTGATGACATTTTGATCTATAGCAAGAACTTAACTGAGCATCTTGATCATTTGTGTAATGTACATAGTGTGTTGTGTAGTGAGAAATTGTTTGCTATTCTTAAAAAGTGTGCCTTTTGCTTTCCCGAACTCTAATTGACCTGAAATTTTAACCCAAGGTAAGAAAAGATGTCAGGAGACTCCACAGCTAGATCCAACGGTTGGATTGAGAATTATAATTGTTGATGTAAAACTAGATAGTTACATATTTTACATCAAAATCCAAATTTGACCTTATCTGGATCATACCAAGGAGGAAGAACAAGAATTGGCCTTTGTTCTTTTAAAAGAGAAATTATGTTCTACACCTGTTTTAACTTTACCTAACTTTACGAAAGAAATAAAATGTGATGCCTCTAGAATGAGAATAGGTGCTGTTTTAATGAAGGATCAAAGACTTATTGTGTATTTTAGTGAGAAGTTCAGTGGAGCAACCTTAAACTATCCCACTTATGATAAAGAACTCTATGCATTGGTAAGAGCACTTGAGACAAAGCAACATTACTTGTTTCCAAAAGAGTTCGTAATCCATTCGGGTCATGACTCCTAAAAACATCTGAAAGGACAAGGTAAGTTGAATAGAAGGCATGCAAAATGGGTTGAATTCATTGAAACTTTTCCTTCCATATTCAAGTATGAGCAAGGCAAAAAAAACATCATAGCTGATGCACTTTCTACGTATGTTCTTTTACACACCATGAATACTAGATTGTTAGGCTTTGAAAATGTGAAGGAATTGATAATGATTCTGACCTTGCTGAGATTTATAATGCATGTGGACATTCAGCTTTTTGTAAGTTTTTGATGCAAACCTCGTGATCACATGGTCACGCAACCCACACACAATGACACCAATTCCCGGAAAGCCAAGTAAATCAGGTTTGATAAAAGTGTGATACAAAGATAACTTGTACCTAGGCACCAACACTATTAGAAATGGAAAACCCCTATGCAACGAATATTGATTCGTGAACGAGAAGTATAAGGATGATGCCACGAAGATAGTTGTTTTTCGATAAGTTGTTTTTCAGTTCATTAGAGAACCATAGAAGGGAGATTATCTCACCAACACACACACACACACAAAGTGCGGCAAACAAGAAGTTTTATTAATCTGAATAATCTTCCTTACATGTGTGCTATATGCCTTTATTTATAGTAACTCTAGAGCAATACACCCTGTTTAGCAGAAAGACAGATATTCCTTGCTCATTATCAGACAATCACTTATTCACAAACCTCGTGTGGGGCGAATAGTTTTCATTTCCCATCTCATGGAAAACCCTTTTCGCTCCGCTTAGCCTTATCCCCCTCGAGGGGTATTTTAGTGATAGGTTCTATAGGAACTGGACGGTCCTATTTGGTCAAATACCTAGCGACAAACTCCTATGTTCCTTTCATTACAGTATTTCTGAACAAGTTCCTGGATAACAAGCCTAAGGGTTTTCTTATTGATGATAGGGACGATATTGATGATAGTGACGATATTGATGTGAGTGACGATATCGACCGTGACCTTGATACGGAGCTGGAGCTTCTAACTAGGATGAATGTACAAACTATGGATATGATGCCGGAAATAGACCGATTTTATATCACCCTTCAATTCGAATTAGCAAAAGCAATGTCTCCTTGCCAAACATTCACGATCTGGATGTGAATGAGTCGAATTACTTATCCCTCGGTCTATTAGTGAACTATCTCTCCAGGGATTGTGAAAGATGTTCCACTAGAAATATTCTTGTTATTGCTTCGACTCATATTCCCCAAAAAGTGGATCCCGCTCTAATAGCTCCAAATAAATTAAATACATGCATTAAGATACGAAGGCTTCTTATTCCACAACAACGAAAGCACGTTTTCACTCTTTCATATAGTAGGGGATTTCACTTGGAAAAGAAAATGTTCCATACTAAGAGATTCGGGTCCGTAACCATGGGTTCCAATGTACGAGATCTTGTAGCACTTACCAATGAGGCCCTATCGATTAGTATTACACAGAAGAAATCAATTATAGACACTAATATAATTAGATCTGCTCTTCATAGACAAACTTGGGATTTGCAATCCCAGGTAAGATCGGTTCAGGATCATGGGATCCTTTTCTATCAGATAGGAAGGGCTGTTGCACAAAATGTATTTCTAAGTAATTGCCCCATAGATCCTATATCTGTCTATATGAAGAAGAAATCATGTAACGAAGGGGATTCTTATTTGTACAAATGGTACTTCGAACTTGGAATGAGCATGAAGAAATTAACGATACTTCGTTATCTTTTGAGTTGTTCTGCCGGATCGATTGCTCAAGACCTTTGGTCTCTACCCGGACCCGATGAAAAAAATGGGATCACTTATTATGGACTTGTTGAGAATGATTCTGATCTAGTTCATGGCCTATTAGAAGTAGAAGGCGCTCTGGTGGGATCCTCACAGACAGAAAAAGATTGCAGTCAGTTTGATAATGATCAAGTGACATTGCTTCTTCGGCCCGAACCAAGGAGTCCCTTAGATATGATGCAAAATGGATCTTGTTCTATCCTTGATCAGAGATTTCTCTATGAAAAATATGAATCGGAGTTTGAAGAAGGGGAAGTAGAAGGAATCCTCGACCCGCAACAGATAGAGGAGGATTTATTCAATCACATAGTTTGGGCTCCCCCTGTTAAGTAGTCATGCATTACGATAGGAACTCCCAATTCTCTGGCAAATACAGCCCTTTTGATCATTTCTTCGCATGTACCTGCAGTAGCGTTTAAATAATGCCCTTTGATTTCACCGGTTTCAGCCTGTGCTTTATAAAGTGCTTCGGCACAAAATAAGAAACGATCTCTCCAACGCATAAATGGTTGGGAGTTCACGTTCTCATCATCTTTGGTAAAATCAAGTCCACCGCGTAGACATTCATAAACTGCTCTACTGTAATTCTTAGCGGATAACCCCAATTTAGGTTTAATAGTACAGCCTAATAGGGGGCGACCATACTTGTTCAATTTATCTCTTTCAACTTGGATACCATGAGGTGGGCCTTGAAAAGTTTTAGAATAAGCAGGAGGAATTCACAAATCCTCCAGACATAGAGCGCGTAGGGCTTTGAACCCAAATACATTACCCACAATGGAATAGACTTAAAGAAACCCTAATGGACCCCCCCTTAGGTGGACTTATATTCGGTCCACTTACAATTGACCCAAATAAGTATATACACATGGTTTAAGTCAGTTATAACTGTTGTTTTTTTTTTTTGATCAAANTTATAACTGTTGTTTTTTTTTTTTTGATCAAAATGTAAGTATATAAAGAGATAAAAAAATATACATCACTAATGAATCAGCAAGTTCAGCAAGCAAGGATGATCAGAAAGGGAACAGGCTCCCTTTAACCTGAACCGTTATGCTTTTTACGCCTAAATCCAAATCTGACTTTACTTTGTAAATATCACAAGGCTGAACCATATTACCCTGTGTACCCATTATATGGTAGATGTAGCTCAAGACAACCTAGAGACCACTTGGCAACACCACATAAGGTCAAATTTGGATTTTGATATAAAATGTGTAATTATCTAGTTTTATGGTAATAGTCGTAATTCTTAATCGGACCGTTGGATGGAGCAGAAATTTTATGTGGAGTCTCCTGACATATTTTATTACCTTGGGTTAACCTTTCAGATCAATCGGAGCACAGGAATGCATTTGAATATGGGTCAATAGAGGCTGTATGAATTTTGTTATTTACTTTTTTCTTTTGACTTATGGACTTCTTATTTGGCTAGAATTCTTTTCCTGAAAGGATGTGCCAGATTATTTTGAAAATTTTCTAGTTCCACAAGGATCTTTAATGGGCTGCAAAAAAATCTCCAAGTGTGGCAAGGATTCATTAATGTTTTAGAATCCTTTCTTACAAGGATTCCTTATTCCCTAGCTACAAAAGGAAAGAAGACTTTAGAATAAATTATACTTTCAAATCAGATTTCCTAATCTATTTGGGACTTCTTAATGGTGACAAATCTGATTCTCGCTTATTTAGGATGGTAATTTTTGGATTTTTAGTATTTTCTTAGTTTTTGGGTTACTATTACTCATTTGGGTCGAATATAAGTCCACCTAAGAGGGGTTTATTAGGGTTTTTTTTAAGTCTAGAGTCACTATAAATAGAGGCATAACCACACATGTAAGGAAGACTCTTCAGATTAAAAAAAACATCTTGTTTCCCGCACTTTGTGTGTGTGTGTTGGTGAGATAATCTCCCTTCCATGGTTCTCTAATGAACTGAAAAATATCTTATCGAAGAACAACTGTCTTCGTGGCGTCATCCTTATACTTCTTGTTCACGAATCAATATTCATTGGGTGGGGCTTTTCATTTCCAATAGTGCTGGTGCTTAGGTACAAGTTATCTTTGTGTCTCACTCCTATCAAACCTGATTTACTTGGCTTTCCGGGAATTGGTGTCTTTGCGTGTGGGTTGCGTGACAATGTGATCACAAGGTTAGCATCATTTGGTATCAGAGCTTGACTCCATTAATCAGGTTTTATCCTCCTGAAATTTTCATTTCTTGTTAATTCCGCAAAAATTCCTTAGTATCCTATTTCTTCTTCTCCTTGAATTGTTATTTCATTTTGTTATTGTTCAAAATATATCCGTAGCATAAAAAAAAAGAGAAAAGAAAAGAAAAATTGTTCAAAAATACGTTTATTGGATTCTGCCGCAGAAAACTAAACAAGAGACAATTGGATCAAATCAACTTGGAATTAGCTCAAATTTGATATTCAAATTACTGAGGTCCGAATTTTATTACATATCAAATTTCGGGTCAATTGGATATCATTTTCTTTAGGTTTCACATTCAGGTCTATTCAGGTTTGATTTATAATGTTTTTACGTCAGTATATCAAACTTTGTCATAAATTGCTCAAACCTTATATTCTGTCTATATGGGTTGATATCTCACGATATCTGAAATTTTAACTCAATTGGACATTATTTACTTTAACTTCCAAATTCAGACTTGTCACCATTTGAAATTCGCTTGCTTTTTGTTAGTTTTCATTTCTTGCAGTTTATTTTCATCTTATCCAACATATTTGGGGGTTTGTTAATGATTTTTCATATTTTTTGTTCCTGTTTTTATTCGAGTCTTCAGTTTCGTTCATATTTCAGATAGATTTGCTACTCATGAGACTATCATCGCAGTTTCGTTTTGCTTATTTTCTAGTTTTTTATTTTGCTTCTTGAGTCATATATCTATTTGGATTGCACGGTTAAATTGGTTCTATTTGGTGTTGATTTTAGTTTCGCGAGAACTCCAAGAAGGTGAGACGAGAGGTGTGAGCGTGTGAGGATATTGAGCGAAATACGAGCAACGTGAGGATAATTTTTTTTACCATTAACCAAGTTTTGCAGGTACTATCATGTCAGCTTAAAACAACACACCACCCCATCCCAAGGGAGAACTTACATTCCAAATGCAAGCATGATGAAAATGATAAAAAGCATGAATTTCATAATGGGGAACGTGTGTGACAGACTTGAGAAGGTGGGAAAACAAGGAAAGGTGGCTGGAACATATACCCAAGATGTGAGAAAGGTTGGGGTTGAACGGAAATCTAATAATGGCAATATGGCCAGAAGGCCAAGGTGGGCTGATTATGAGGATTTAGAGCCTCAATTTGATGGTATTTGTGTTGGTGGTTTTAACAATGAGACCATAAGCTATCGGGAAGATTTTTCGCAGCATAGAATTCAAAGAGATTTAATGTATTTTGATGAGGTGCTATGGCAAAAGAAAAGGCAGATTCAAAAGGAGAGGTGATATCAAAGGGTGAGAGATAAAGAGATTAGTATTCCAGAAAAAGAATCAAAGACTCTATCCCGTATTTTAGGGAAGATGAAGCAAGAACTTTATGTGTTATCAGCAAAAAAAAAAATCCTTTAATATATACATCAACTTACCAAAAAAAAAAAGTTATCAGCAAAAATCAATGCCCAGCACGTTTCAAAAAATAAGGAGAAAAAGGACTCCAATGATGATATACAAAATAGAATGGTTGCAACTTTCATTCAAAGTTGGTGGCAACGATTGTTTGCAAAAAGAAAACTCCAAAGGCTTCAAAACTAGGATAAGGAATTGTCCATCCAACTTATTGGTGATTCAAGGATGAATCATTTTGTAGAGAGAGGGAATGACATGATCCAAGCAAGGTCAAATTTGTATTTTGCTGTAAAATGTGCAATTATCTAGTTTTACGGCAATAGTCATAATTCTCAATCGGACTGTTGGATCGAGCTGAAATTTTACGTGGAGTCTCTTGACATATTGTATTACCTTGGTTAACCTTTCAGATCAATTAGAGCACGGGAAGGCATCTCAATATGGGTCAACAGAGGCTGTACGAATTTTGTTATTTACTTCCTTTTTGACTTGTGGACTTCCTATTTTCTTACATTTCAAATGCAAGCCATGACATAAATGAGAGCGTGAATTTCATGATGGGGAACGTGTGTGACAAACTTGAGAAGGTGGGAAAACATGGAAAGGTGGCTTGAACATATACCCAAGATGTGAGAAAGGTTCTTTGAATGCTCCTATACTAAAGCGATCTGGTGGGATGTTTGTGACAGATGCAACATTCCAAGAATGACAAAAGGATGGGATGAATGGATTCGATGGGTCATTGTCACTTTGCATGGCAAACGTTTCGTCAATTTTTCTCGT